>CM028352.1:23461338-23687373 GCA_016618105.1 Dendrobium huoshanense | reverse complement strand
TAATATCACAGAAATACATACTTCTACTAACAAAGTCTTATTCCTCCATCATCTCTTATATTTTATAATCCTTTCTTCGAAACTTTTATCAGTGACATACCATTTATGATATCTTCATTTTTTTTTTTATAAAATCTGAGATAGTTCATTTATTACTCTCAGTATAAATTTCATCATATTCAAAATAAAGACACTCAAAACGCTACACTACATCAAGTAAGACATAAGCTTCATCTCTTTGCTCACTTTTTTGATCCATCTAAAGTTATTATATCAAGAACATCAACAATAGACCATGCAAAAGAATTCTATTTATAAGATAACTATAGTATAAGCCCCAACGTGTATCTCCTGCTAAAAGCCTATTTTGCATATTCAAATATTTACCTTTGAAAACTTCATCATTTTGTAGTTACTCTACCATCTTGTCATATTATATCGCTCGTAGTTGATCTCTTCTTTTATAGGAACTCCCAACAATACTTATCAAGTTAGAGATGGTATTAAAAACCAAAGTAATATCAACTGATTTATAGTCATAGCGATCAATCCCAATTGGAGCTGAAATGTAAAAAACTGTATATAATAAGGACAATGTATAAAATTACTTAAAACTTCAAAATTGTAGGGAAGGATTTGATAATGGTTCGGATTGTTGACATTTTAGAGGGCATGAAGGGTCAAGCAACGGCATGAACCTCACATTGATTCCTATCCAACAAGAGACCACAAAGGTGGATAGGGGTGGAACAAACTATAATTTTCGTGGGAGGTGGCAAACTTATAAGTAATTATTGGTAGATATATCGGGTGTCCAAGGGAGCAGCGCCCTCTGACAGGATTTGACCTGTCCGGTCAAGTCGCGGGGTAGTGCCTAAAAACTCTTGTAAGAAAGACTAAAAGACAGATTGAGGGGACAAATTACCTAAAGAATCATATAGTTAAAAAAAATGACGGGGGTCAATTGCCCTCCCAAGCTCAAGGGGGTTCCGCCCCTGATAGTGGACCCGGACAAATGTTTGACAGGTCGCGAACATGTCATTTTTCAGGTTTTCTGATCAACTCAAACTCAACCCGGTTTTTAAAATGGGCCGATTTGTTTAACTTGAATCAGATATATATGTATGATAAGGTCAAATTTTTAGATCCGGTCAAATATTGACACCTCTAACATTGAGGAAGCAATATAACGATGTACGTCCAAATGAGTGAAACTGCCTTTTAAATGCACAAAACAGTGTAATTAACAAGAAATAATTGTGTGCGGAATCCGAATGCATTCGGATTCCAATCACCGTTTGCCATGTCAGCGGATGCACTCCGGGGCCCAGTACATCCAGTGACGTGGTGCATAATAATTAGAATCCGAATACATTTGAATTCCACACATAATATTTTCTCGTAATTAACAACTTATGTGACGAGGCTCAGCATAGGTTAATATTGTCGAGGTGGGCTAACAATAAAATTAGTATTATAATTGATCGGGAAGTCAATGCCACTTACTCTTTGGGAAATCTGTGTCACTCACCATTAATTGGTAGTAAATACATCTGAACTCGCCATTAATGGGGAAATCAATGCCTGTCCTGGTTCAAATAATCACTTGTTCAGTATTTCTTTTTTTCAAAATTTTTATCATAATATATAAGCATAAACCACAATATATTATAATATTAAAAAATAAGATATATTTCGAACATCACATTTTTAATTATTAAAAATAATGCAGCTCATTTGATCGGGTAATTGAGAGCTCTAACTATCAATTAAGAGATCTTAAATTTGAAACTTATATATTTAATATGTTCATAAATTTATCTTAACTAATTCAAAAGTCCTAAAAAAATTATTAAAAAAGATTTAGAGTTGCAAATTCAAAATAAAATAAAATAAAATATATTTAAACTATTTGAATTTAAAGACATGGTTGTATGCATTTAATATGCATGTCAGAGAGTTCTGTAAATATGTTGATGTCAAATACATGTTCTATATATTCCCAAAAAAAAAAAAAATACATGTTCTATGTCAAATCAATCAAATTTAATTATGTTATGATCTTTAGGGTTGGATCTTGTTATTAAAATCTAATTAATTAAGTTAATTAAATCTACTTTTTTAATTTAGTCTTTAAGATTGATTTGCTATTAATAAAATCTAATTAATCATGTTAATTAAGTCCAATTTTCAAGACTTCGATTGGGTTAAAAAAACTTAAAACTTCAATAAATAAATTTCTATTTTGATAAATTAAGTTTACATCTTAGGCTAGGGCTGCAAGCGAATTGAACGTTCGACAAGCTACTCATTGTTCGGTTCGATTAAAGTTCGTTTGTGATCGTTTAATTAACTAAACAAACAAACTTGAATAATATTTTAAATACTTGATTCTTAAATAAACAAACTTGAACACTAATACATTCAACTCATTTATGTTCGCGAACAACGTCATTTGAAGTTCGTGAACAAGCTCGACATTAAGCTTGATTCATGTTCAATTTTGAACTCGTGAATAAGTTCGATAAAAATAATTAATATTTGATTATATAATTAATAAATATAAATAATATACATATTTTATATTTATCATAATACAATAATATAATTATTATTAAATAATAAAACTTAAGGTAAATAAATATTATAAATATGTTTGTTCGTATATATGTTCATGAACATATTTGTTTGATAGTTAAAAAAATTCGTTAAATATATTCGTAAACATGCTCGATGTAATCGTTTGTTAGGAAGCTCGATAAAGCTCGTTTGTTAAGTTAATGAACATCTTAAAGTAGAGCTCCTTTATGGCTCATTCATGTCTGTTTGTTTAAAGCTCGATAAGCACTAAACAAACAAACATGAGCTGAACATGAACCGAACAAGAACACTCGTTAATTTAAATGAACCAAACATGAACACAAATAATAAAGCTCGAACAAACATGAACCAAACTGAACAAACTAATATTAAATGAACACAAACATGAACACAAACATACTTGGCTCGGCTCGATTCGTTTGCAACCTTATCTTAGGCTTCTTGGACAACTTTCTTCTTGCTTCCTAAAGCAACTTTCAAGCACAAATATTTTTAGTTGAAGAAATTTTTGTATTAAAAAGCTATTTTAAAAAACAATAAGAAAGTTGTCTCAAATAAAACATTTATCTTATCCAACTAGCTTTGATATGATAAACTAATATCTTAAAGAAATTTTATCACTCTATAAAGCTCCCTATTAAAATGTTGGTGACCAATTAGCCATAATGATTTATCTATTATCTATCTTTATGATTTGACCACCTTGAAACATGAGTCACTCTCTTAAGTTGATATAAAATTATGATTATAATTTATCATTTGTATGAATCTTTAAGAAGCTAATTTTATGTTGTATATGATTTAGCAACATTAACATAAATTAACAAGTCATAGCCAAATTTTATGAGACATGCAATTCTTTATGGCGTAGAATGTTGGCCTTTAAAAGAGAAACATAAAATTAAGTTAAGTGTTGCAAAGATGAGGCTTCTTAGGTGGATGAGTGGCTTCACTCTTAGAGACATAATGCATAACAAGTATATTGTTAAATCGGTCCAATTTGAATTAGGGGATTCAATTAAATATTGCTTTGGGATTGACTCAATTAAATAATGATTTGGGAGGGAATAACTCAATTAAATATTACTTTGGGAGGGAACAACTCAATTAAATATTTCTTTGGAAGGGACTCAATTAAATATTGCTTTAGGAGGAAACAACACAATTAAATATTGCTTTGGGAGGAAAAATTTGAATTAGGGATTGTTTAGGGATTTTGCAATCTTCTTTACTTTAAATAGTTTCTCTTATAAGGGTTAGGATTTCATCTTGAATTTTGCTGAAATTTGAGATATATTAGATTTAGGTTTTATTTTGGGCTCTAGCGGCGTCTAGAGATTTGGGAGAGATCGATCCTCCTCTTGAATAGGGGATCAATTGTATCTTGCTATTTTTTGTTTCCTTTTTATCATATAATACAAATTATCTATTGTTCTCCTATTTTTTGTGTGGATTTTGGTGGAAAATTCTTATTGTTTTCCGAAAATTGATAGGAAATACTTGAGATCTACAAGTGTTTTCTATCAAATTGATATCAGAGCGCTTTCTTGGCTGAAAAATAAGATATCTTGGTTGTTTTGCAATTGGAACCTAGATCCAATTAATAACAACAAAGAAGATGGAGGCATTGTATGCCAAAATGGAGTAATTTAAAACCGGCTAGGAGAAGCTCTCTACATGGGGAGAAAAATTTTCATATATAGAAAACCATATGGAAAATCAATTTAGAAGAGTGGAGGAGATGTTAAGAAGGCTCTTGGAGATGTAAACAAATAATTTACTGGTGGTTCTGATGGCTAATCTTAATCAAGATTTGACTGGGACTCCCTTGGCCGAATTGAAGGGAAAGGAGATCGGACTAGAGAAGTCTAACGAGGGGGGTTTCTTTCATCAAGATCCACCTCCTCTTGTGGCTCTGATAAGGGGTGGATCAGGATTTCTGGATAAGAAAACAACAAAGATGAAATCTTTTGGTGGAGGCAATAGGGCGGCCGACCACTATGAGAGGTATTTTGGGCAAGGGGAGCCACTCATCGGAGAAGGAGGGGGTCAAGAGCCACCTTCTAGGGCTTCGATAAGGAGCGAAATAGGGTTAGCTGATGGAAGGACAACAAGAAGGGCATTTCATGGTGAAGGTGGTAGGTTGGTCAACCACTTTGGAGGTCTTTTGGGTAATGGGAGTGGACGATCAAAGGAGGGGGACGGGCCGAACCATGGGGACCGAGTCATGTGAGGCGAAGGGAAGAAAAGGGGGATTCCCACCCTCGATACATGGGGGAAATATGGAGAGATCATGACAACCTCTACACTAGAGAAGGAAGAAGATATTGGGGTGGTAGTGATCCTAGGGTGAGGAAGTTGAGGATACCAGTATTAGAAAGGGAGGATGCTTATGAGTGGGTGTACCGGGCAGAGATCTATCTCATGGTGAATGGGGTGACGGAGGAGGAAAGAGTGGCGACAGTGGCCCTATGTTTTAAAGGAAAAACTTTACCTTGGTTCCAGTGGATGATAGCATGACCACTAACAGAGCAGCTGAAGAAAGAAAGCATCCCATCCTTCCACCTTGAGGATAAGGTGGATATTTGGGAGGAGAATATTGTTAGACCAATCCAATTTGAATGAGGGGATTCAATTAAATATTGCTTTGGGAGGAAACAACTCAATAAATATTACTTTGGAAGGGACTCAATTAAATATTACTTTGGGAGGGAACAACTCAATTAAATATTGCTTTGGGAGGGAACAACACAATTAAATATTGTTGGGAGGGAAATTTTGAATTAGGGGCTGCTTAGTGATTTTGTAATCTTCTTTACTTTAAATTGTTTCTCTTGTAAGGGTTAGGATTTCATTTTGAATTTGACTGAAATTTGAGTTCTCATAGATTTAGGTTTTCTTTTGGGCTCTAGCGGCGTCTAGGGATTTGGGAGAGATCGATCCTTCTCTCGAATAGAGGATCGATTGTATCTTGCTATTTTCTATTTCCTTTTCATCATATAATACAAATTATCTACTGTTTTCCTATTTTTGTGTGGATTTTGGTGGAAAATTCTTGTTGTTTTCCGAAGATTGATAGGAAATACTTGAGATCTACAAGTGTTTCCTATCATATATACATGAAAAAGTTGGAGTAGCTCCAGTGACAAATAAGATTAGAAAGAGTCGTCATTAAAGCAGTGGTAAACCTAGATAGGCCTCATTAAAAATTATTAGAAATGACATTTTTGGATTAAATTTAAATGATACTTTGACACATAATAGGACACAATGGAGAAAAAATATTCATGTAGTCGACCCCACATAGTGGGATAAAGACTTAATGTTGTTGTTGTTTTTGAATTTTTGACATTCATATTGCACTATTGGCAACTTATTTAGTGCTGCAACCAGGTCCACGCTTGAATAAGTTAATCAGTCTAGTTGTAGTTTTATAAAATTTACTTGTAAGTCTAAGGTATTCTCCTTTTTCATATTACTCTCAAGACAACCCATTTTAACCCCACGACCTTTGTGTCAAAAAGTTAAATTCTTATCTATATCCATTGTTTTTATTTATTTGATTCAAAATGCTTGCCTTATTACATCTTGGTGTTATTTTCTCTATTAATGTTCACTAAAATTTTATCTTATGCCTAACTAAATTTATATATACATGGTCAGTCTATCAAATGTTAGCCCCTTATTCTCTACACTCCCCCTTTATTTATGTTTCATTTATCTAATAAAGGTTTCATTAATTATTATGTGGAGTCAGCTACATAAATCTTTTTCACCATTCTGCCATATTAAAAGTTAATTTCTCATTTAAATCTAATAAAAAATAATATTTCTAATATTTTCTAATTAAATCTTTTTAGGTTGACCTCTATCTTTCTTAACATAAATCAAATCTAATACATCTACTTACCTAATTGGGTCATCAGAAGGCTTCCATTTTTTGTGACCAAACCATCTAAGATGATTCTCTCTAATCTTATCTTCCACTAGAGCTACTCCAACCTTTTTTAAGATACCATTGAAAAAAATTGTTAGTCAAATTACTTCAACATCTCATATAGTTTTCCAAAATGATATCATATATTGGCTTAATATTTAACTTTATGCATTTTCTTTGAAGCTAATACAAGTTTGCTTGTTTAGATCAATCTATAATCTAATTCATGATCTTCTTCACTATGCTTTTCTAAATATATCCTTTTACCTTCTCATTCAAGAAATTCTTAAAATAGTTTTTTTTTTTCCTTAGATCCTATTGAGTTTATTTGTTTTAAATGAAGTTGATCAAATTAAACTAAATCTCTGATCTTTAGCCTTAGCTGTTTATGTATTTCCTTTTTTTATTTTTACATTCATACTCTTCGCAGTGCTCCTTGCAGCATTTTGGGATTTTTTTCACGACTTCTTTGATTCTCAGTAAGGTTAGTGATAAATCTATTAACTGTAAGTGACTTGTTATGTTATCTTAAAAGCTTTTCTGATAGCTTATTTTATTTCTTTTTGAGCAATTTTTTTGAAGCACTTCTGTTCTGTTTGTTCGTGTGTAGGCTTAATTTCATATGCAAATCATTCAAATGTGTAATTTCATGATGCTCTTCAAGATTCCTTTGTGTTATTAAATATTTGGGCATGCTAAAAACCTTGTAAATAGAAAAAAATATTATGCGCGGATGCCGAACAACATTCGGAGCCCAATCAGAATGTGTCACGTGTAAAAACCGAAAACAACGTTAATAGGTCGTCGCATGCTTTTCAAAGCACCGCGACGAGATTTAAGTGAGATTTTTAATATTAACGAAATTCAACGGAAATAATTTTAGAAAATCCTACGCAAAATTCTGATCGTTTTGATGTATAACACTTATACCTAATTTAGCCTATTTTAGAAATTAAAATTTAACAAAGTTTTGTAATACCTATTTTACCCCTAATCAAACAAAAAGACAAATTTATTTAAGCAAGGGCAATTGAGTCATTTGCAAATCCCATTTCTCCCTAAATGAGTAAATCGTCCCCCTCCCTCTTCATTCGGCAAAACCGATCGAGACAAGGGCGGACGGGACGGACGGCGCGGTTCCGCGAGGGTGATTCTGGTGACGATATTCCGGCGAAAGATTAGTCCAAATCGAAGAGTACGACGAAAGAAGTGTTCTTGTATGACTATTTTTAAACGAAATTTTCTAAATCTCAAGATATTTGAGATCAAATTTTCTAGGGTTTTTCCTAAAAACGTTTTTAATCTCTTTAAGGAATTGTTAGGTCATGTTTATAAAAGCATTTTAACGGTAGAAATGATATTTTTGAAAGAGTTTTTGAAGATTTAAAAATTAGGATTTTTACTAAAACTTTAATTTCTTAAATATATTTATATAAAAATTATTCCTAAAGGTTTAGGAAATGTTTTTAAAGAAGAATTTTAGTTTTTAATGAAAATTTTATTTTCTTAATTTCTCTAATTAATTAAATCCGAAAATTTAATTTATAATTATAAAAATGTATTGAGGATTAATTTTAGAGCAATGTTTTGACGAAATTGAAGATTTATGAATTTCCAAAAATTTAGATTTAATTAAATCCGAAAATACATATTAAATTGATTAAATATTCATTAAGTGTTGTATGAAATAATTAAAGGGAAATGAAGAATTAGACTTAGGAATTAGATAATTAAATTATGACACGTTTATTTTTTTATAATCTTTCTTAGGTTGTGATCATTAAAGGGTAAGGTGGAAGAAATGTGTCGAAGCGACGTATCGTATTTGATTTGAAGTAGGTGTTCATACCTCATTTAACTTTATAAGTGCAAAATTTATTTATGCTTAAAAAAGAGATTTTATGCATTTATTTTACTGTCAAAATACTTTATTTACTGTCAAATGTTTTATATCTATGATTTAAAGAATATCGTTAAATTTTATATTTTCATTTCATTCATTATTTTAGAAAGCATATAAAGCATATGAAAAATACTGAATATGGAATATATGAAGTTTATGAAAGATAATTGAGCATAATTGAAAGATTTAAAAGCAATAATAATTTCATGTGCATGTTAATCCGGAAGTGCAAAAAATGATAATGATAAAGGGGCTTATAAAAATCAAATGATAATGGGATTCTACGGAGCCAAATGGTAAAAGAAATGATCAAAAATTTGACTTCGTACCTGATCAATACGAATAAGGGTACTTCCGGGACGGGTGTATACATTTAGCATAAACATTTTTGCATTTTGCATTATATATGAAAAAGGTGAAAGAAAAGAATGAAAGAAATGAAATGTTAAAGAAAGAAAAATGCAAGAAAATTGAAAAGCTTAAAGATTATGACTTGCAAAATGATATGAATTAATTTCTTAATATAAGAATTTTTGTTATAAGCATCTTATGAAATTAGCTGAGCTATAAATTACCTGCTGAGTGTTGGCTCATTCCACGTTTGAAATATTTTTCAATACATAAGTGATGACTGCTCGACGACCTTATACTTATCGTCGTAAGGGACCTCATGATGAAATGTTTATTTTTTATGATTTAAGTTTGAGTTTATTTCATTGTAGTTTGTGAGTTTAAATTTGAGTTTGGACTTTATGTAATTGTGAGAGCTTATGTAATGTTGATGGCTTTGAAAATTTTAGTAGTTATGCGTGATGATGGTATGAAACTCTCTTTTATTTGATGTTGTTTAGTGGCTCTTTCATTTTCTAGATGATATTTGTGATGTGACATTAAAGTTTTAATTGGAAATGTTAATGTTTTATATGTGTTTTTCGTACGACTACTGTTTCCGTCCCGATTATATCGGGCTAGTCGGGCCGGGTCGTGACATCACATCTTTCCTTCACTCGGTACCGCGGCTCTGTACCGCTGATGTAAATGCACCTGATTCGTCTCCGAATATAGAGCTACGCATCTGCACAGAATAATCTCTCCGTAAATAGAGGATCTATGGGTAGGAGCAAATTTGCATTGTTAGAAAGGAATGTGACAGAGCAGACTCATGATGGCAGCAAGTTGAAAAGATTTATTTTGAATTTTAGGGGCAATACTTTCCTATAAGTCAATTTATGTCTAAAATTCTTATATTATATGTATCTATAAAGAAATTTATATTAAACTTAGAAGTCGTTAGTCGCCGTTTTCATCTTTATTTCACAATAATGTACAGTAATGTCTTGTTCATGCAGCTGAGAGCAGCCTGCTTCTTTTCTTCCAAACATAACAACTTTGTACTACAAAAATCCAACAAAATCCCCTGCCAAAAACAATCACTTGAACCTTAGCTGTAAATTCCCTTTCATGTCTTCATCCAGCTAATTTTTCAGTGTCTTCTTGATTTGTCCCTTTATAATCTCTGCAATCCTGATCATCATATTGTTCGCATGAATGGAGTTTTTTAACAAAAGAATTCGATTTTCTTAACGTTAAGAAAATCGAATTGCCCGGAAAGAATACGCATTATTTAAGAAAAATGATTTCTGTACAGATTTCAGATGAAAAAGATGAATTTCTGCTGCTGAAGTTTACAAATATAATCGCCTTCTGTGACAGCCAGAACATTTAAACGATTTAGTCGAGATTACATGACAATAATAAGAGTCGCAAATAAAATTTCCCCAACCAATCAATAAATAAACTAATTTACCTGTATCTCTCACACCCATCCCAAAACTATTTCAAGCACCGCCACAAGCGCAGCCAAGGCCATCACCGAGGGTCCAGCAGTCCCTTTCTGGCCGCCAGATGCCGGCGTCGCCTTTTCGTCACTGTCGGTCGGTTTGTTGAAATTGGACGGAACGACGGTGTCGGGAACGTCGTCGCCGGCCTCGGGGCTGGCCGGAGCCAGCGAATCTGGCGAGGTGTTGAGGCTCGGCGGCAGGCCTTCACCACGGGTGACATTGACGACGAAGCGCTGACCGTGGCGGCACTGCTCGCCGTCATAGTTACCGGAGAAGAAGAAGTTGGAGCCCACCCTGAGCAGTGGGACTGGCACCGTGACTTCGACGGCGTCGAAGGTGGGCTCGCCGGCGGACCACTCAGTGGTGTCATCGGCGTCGGCGTCGTCGCTGTCGCAGCGGTTGTACGTGGTCTGGTTGTAGGTTTGGATCACTGAATGGTTCTTGTCCGTGTTGAATACTGCTTGACACGAAATATATTGAGACAGTAATAACTGTGCTCTAATTAAGGCTTCTGGAACTACTTGCTGTTTCTAATAAAAAAATTTCGTCCCAAACAAAACTTAAAATTTAATAAATATAATTAATTTAACCAACATTTTTTTTTAAAAAAATATTGGTAATTAACTAATTATGTAAATGAACTAATTAAGTAATTATGTAAATCAACTAATTATGTAAATGAAGTAATTAACAAATTTAACTAATTATTAAATTAGCTAATTAAAATTAAATATTTTTTAAACTAGCTAATAAAGGGCAAATAATTGCACACCTTTATGACTATATTGACTTCTTCTTCATTGACATCGTCAAAGCCATGAATGCAAAGCAATCTAACGATGAAGCAGCCAACATGACCATTTCTCTTTATTGTTGGAATGTCGGGTGCCATGGGAGGCCGACATTGATCATCACCTCTTTGATTTTTCTCTCACACGTTGGGTCGCGACTTCTCTCCGTTCTCTTTCTCGCCACAGCTCTTCCTCTCTATCACGACGATCCTCACTTGATTTTAAAAGCCTCGATTAGGAATGCATAATAGCTAGCTGTTGACCTCATTTTTGTATGAGGTCACTGGGGACCCACCTAAACTCCAGATCGATCCTTATCCTACATCATCCTAGACCCCAGACCCTAGGATTCTCCTAGATCTAGACCTTAGGACTTATTCTAGATCCTAGGATCCTTTAGAACCAAGACCTTAAGATTTCTTCTAGGTTCTAGAATTCTTCCAAACTCCAGGCCTTAGGAACCATCTAGATCCTAAACTTCTTCTAGACTTTAGATCTTAGGATCTACTCTAGATCCCGGAACTTCTAGACTCTAGACTATAGGATTTTCCTAGACCCTAGAATCCCTTTAGGTTCTATCAATTCAAACTTCAAACCAATCTTGACCTTAAAGCTAACCCAGATCTCAATTCAAATCAAACCTCAATCAAAATCCAGACTCCAGTCCAGTTCAAGATCTTAATCTCCAGTTGAAACCTTAATCTTATTTATAATCAAACTTCAACCTTATCCAATCAATTATGATCCTCCAAATGATCATAAATGATTTAGATAACTCAAACTTAATTAATCAAACTCAAAATCCAGATCAAATCCAAAATTCAAACCCAAATCCTAAATCCAAAAGCCCTGTTCTAAAGACCTTTTTCAGGGATTTTTCAAACACTTCAAAACCCAGTCAATTGACCTCTGATTCAGAGTCTGTCAGTTGCATACTGATAGGACATGTCTCTAGAGGCAACCCTCCAAATTTGAGCCCATTCTGAGATCTCTAACCCCAAAAACTAAATCAAAATCAAAGGCTGTAAAACCTTTAAATATTTACATCCTATGCCACTAGATCTGCCACCTAGTGGATTTTGACCTTGGAGCTTTCTACAACGTCTCCAATCACTTCCAAACACTTAATCCTGACCCATTGAACATTAAACTGCACTTTGGTAGACCCAACCTGACCCCCAGTTGACCAAGGGTCAAAATGACCAAAATGTCCTTTAAAGGCAATTTTGGAGTTTTTCAAAGACTTCAACATGCCCTTTTCAAATCAAATCCCAGAACCTTTTCCAATGCATCCTAATCACCATTAGGATTGCACTGAACTCAAGCCCTGAACCTGGTCAAGCCTTTTTGACCAGATCGACCTTTTTGACCAAAATACCCTTTAGAGGTTCAAACATCGATTTCAAACCAAATGACCTCCAAATTGTTTGGAACCACTTCCAACAATTTTCAAATATCAAATCAAACTTATCGAGCCCAAATCCAGACCCTTGACCAAGTCAACTTAGGTTGACCAACCAGGCCCTTTAGGGTCAAAATAGGCATTTTGACCAAATTGACCTTTCCAAACCATAAAACCACCTCGAATAGACTCAAAACATCAAACCAAACTTGTTGAGCCCAAATTCGAATCCTGGGCCAACCTGGTTGACCAAGTCAATCTAGGTTGACCTAAATGTCCTTTAATGTTTAAATATGTTATTTTAACATATTCAACCCATTTAACCCCTTTCAAGCTTCAAATTAACATCAAAATATGGCCTAATCATGTCTTAAATTTTGGCCAATCAAATCTAGTTAAAATTGATAAAATTAACTTATTAAAACTTGGTCAAATCTCACCACACATTCACTAATTTGCTCATATAGCCAATCAAACATTTTAAACTCCTTTGAATTTATTCCAACAGTAATGCAAAATACTTTCTATGCCACCTCATCAGCTTATGTGGCATTTTGACTAGTCAAATGATCTATATGGGCCTTTGGAGGGGTCAAACATGGTCTAAACATCATTTAAGCTTAATCCCCTCCTTCATAAACCTCTCCAGCTATTAGAAATCTCTCTAGAACCTTCCTAGAGCACTTTACAACCATTAGATCAAAATCAAATGGCTCTTGATCAAGCCATGTGCCCCAAAGGGAAAAATAGAGGTTTTACACCTCATGTCCTTTGGTCCTTTTGATTTTTCTGCTCTCACCAACTTGTAGGCCACATGGCATGCATCTAGGAGCTCATGCAGTCAATCCCAACCATCCAAATCCACTAAGATGGCTTGAATAGGGAAATATCTTAAGACATGCATTTAACCCCTAAGCCTCTCTAACTCAATCTCTCTGATCCAAAATAAATCTAGCCCTCAAAAACCCTCAAAAACCTTCTCCAGATCTTCCTCTAGCACTTCCAAGCCTTCCCCCACCGAATTCAAGCCTCAAAAGCCTCATTTGTGAAGAGAGAGAAACCTAGAGAGAGAGAAAGAGGAGTTTCAAAGATAACTTTCGATCCAATGCGATCCAGCTCTTGGTGTCTTCATAAGAGTTGTAGAGGATCACTTCAGCTTTCCAACGAACCCAAGAACACAAAATTCTGACAGTTGGATTGTAAGTTATTTGCATTTTTAGTTTAAATTTCAATTTGAAACTGTAGCAAATCTATAATATATGGAGCCTACAAATTCTAGGAATTGTTAGATCATATTGCCATCTAGCTACAGTTCAAATTTTATGCAATTTCGTTGAGTATTTTGAAAGTTATGGGCATTTGAAGTTCTCTAGCTCTAGTTCAACTAGAGCCGTCCGATCGCGCCTTCAGCATGATCGGACGGCCCAGAAATGACCACATCCCGCACCTGGATTAGCTGACGTGGTTAAGTGCCGGGCAGCAGCCCGCCATGTGGCGCGTTCCTATTGGGCGCCACCATTCTGGTCAGTTTGACCAAAAAATGGTCAAAAAAAATTCAAAAAAATGTCCAGATCTTCCAAAATTCGTAGAAAATCTAATTTTTTACCAAAATTAGTGTTCTAGGGCTTGTTGGAAAGCTATTGAGCTCTAGTTTTGGAAGATCTGGAATGTTAAACATATTTTGATCACTGGTTTTTGAGAAATTTGAGTTTATTTGAAATCTAATTTTCTTAATTTTCTTTCAATCCAGTTGTCAAATGGTGTTCAAATTTTGATGAAACAATTTTGGACATCTTAGACATTATCTGTAATTTGTCTAGGTCCAGATGTCCAGTGGATTGCTGTGGGGAGAATTTACAAAGTATTGGGTCCATTTTGGACCAAAAACTTTAGAAATTCATAACTCTCCAAACTAGTAAATTTAGGCTTCCTAATTGTTGTGGTGTGTTTGTGTATGTCTAAGGGTTAGATGAACAGAGATTTAGACCCAATTGAATACTAGTGCCACCTAGGAACAATAATTAAGGACAATGTCTAGTTAAATTAAAAAAATTCTAGAAAATTCTACATACACCCAATAGGGGTGAAACTTGATAACACTAAACCTAGTGACATTATAAACCCTAGGTTAAAATTCCATCCAATTTGGAGCTAATTAAGTCAAAAAATTAAACAAGTAAAAGTTAACCCCTTAATTAAGCATTAAAACTTCTACAAATTATAATAAATCAAGTTTAAATCCAAAAAATATAAAAACCCCTCTAACTGACCAAAATTAAATCTTTAATCAATGAAAATTTAAATTAACTCAATTTGACATCAAATTTGACTTTAATTTAATTTTAAGTGAAATTCAATATTTAATTAATTAAAAAATATTTAAAATTCTAGAAATTTTTAAACACTTGGGAATCTCATCTTAGGTCATTCCTGACATTTGGAGTTGGTTTCAAGAAGTTTGGAGTTCATTTGGAGCAAAATCAAGAAAACCCAAATTGAACAATTAAATAAATTTAATAAATACAAAACTTTGAAAAATCATAACTAACTCTAGAAAACTCCAAATTGACCAAACTCAATGGAATTCAACTCAAAATCAAGTCGAGTATTTATCAAAAATTTTAAACCTTCAAAAATCAGTCAAAGTCAAAAAGTCAACTTTTTGGTCAAACCTAAGTCAAAATCAGTTTAAAACTTCAAACCTTCATAACTAAATCTAGAAAAATCCAATTTTAATGTACTTATAGTCTAATTGATTGTATTAAGGTCTAGTATTTTAATAAAATGCTAATTTTCTAAAAAACTTTCTTAATCAAAAAGTTAACTTTTGACCCCTTAATTAAATGATTAAAATAATCCATAAATTCTCAAAAC
The DNA here is from genome assembly GCA_016618105.1 of Dendrobium huoshanense. NCBI lineage: Eukaryota > Viridiplantae > Streptophyta > Magnoliopsida > Asparagales > Orchidaceae > Dendrobium > Dendrobium huoshanense. The sequence goes on along the minus strand of CM028352.1, from coordinate 23,672,024 downwards.
TGAAAAATCACTCTAAAACTCTAAAAATCATTAATCAACTTTAAAATAAATTTCAAATTATTAATACTTAAACTCAAATTTAAATCTTCCCTTAAGCCTTTTAACCAATCAGAACGTCAACCAACTTTAACAATTTGCCCTACATAGGACATATCCAAATCACATGGCCTACCTCACACACTTTAGATGGTTTGCTAGGACAACCAACTCTAGTTTTAGGCTAGGCCGATATTTACTTTTCCGTTGTGTGCCAAGTTTTTGAGCTTTCACTGCATGCTGGTTGTTAGCATAGAATTGATTGACAGTTTGTTTATTTATTTACCGCACTCTATTGAACATTTAAATTTCAAATATATCAACTGCTTGAGATCAATTATAACTGCTTGTGATTATTTATGTAACTGCTGATTATTAAGATAACCCTGTAGGATCGAGTCTAGAATTCTATTTTTCAAAATGTAATTTGATTATATCATGGTTGTAATGTTTAAAGTGCTTTGAGAATGGGATTAGATATCAAATTTGGAATACAAAGAGGAAGGGACATCCCTTAGGGGAGAGTCTCTCTCCATTTGAAAATCTAAATTAGGATAACTTTAAAATATCTAAAGAGGAAAGATAACACCCCGTTAAAGGGGGTGTTACTTTTCATTTAGATATCCGGACCCGACTATTCAAGAAGAAGCAGAGGGACGAAGAAGTGGATAACGAGAAGACCCATTCTCAAAGTCACTTAAGTCTTAGGAGTAGAATCCGGGTTGTCGTTAGTGGTGCCCAGCCACTTTACTTTTCTACAAATCCTGATTTATAATAATAAGTGGCACTTGCCACATGGACATTCAATTTATGCTATTAATTTAATTGATTTATTTATTAATGTTTGATGTTGACTGCGATTAGGATATGCCTGCTTTTTTTTAGTTTTTTGACGATCTTGTATGTCGATCTTTGTTTTAGCTTGGAATCCGGATGTAGACTCTTAAGGACTTAATAATACTTTTTCTACTTAAATCAAATTAAAATATTTAAGCTCACATAAAAACTCTAACGTTTTAAGAAGTAAGCCCGGGACCGCTGGGAGTTCTCATTGCATAGCCTCCATTCAAATTCAAGCCTTTAATCGAGTCAATTAGCATGCATCGCGTTAGCAACAAATTTAAAAGTCTCTAAAACTTTAATTGCATTTATTTAGACATCAAATACCCGACATAAGTTAAGGGGTCAATTAAGGATCTGCTCTAGATGTCGACCCCATTCCTTTAAACTTTTCTAAATAATGTCCCTACCACTAAGCATTAAAAGATCGGATACATATTTTTAAATCGTTTAGGTGGTTTAGCTGGCTCCCCAATCCAGGCCGGGGTAAGACCAGATTTGCACTTCATTAGTTAGGTTCAGGTCACTTTTCAGTACCTAATTTAGGCTTAGGTTCCGAGGCTGGCTTGGGTCATAAGACCTCACCCTCCGGGAATTGAATACCAATTTTCTATTAAAATTGATCACTTAAACATTAAATCACTTTCAACCAAATTCGAGCCCAACACGTAGGATAGGTAGAGGTGTTTCTGAAGTAATTCAGAATCCTAAAACACCTCCTATCCTTCTTCATTTGATTCCAGAAATAAGTCTTCAATTTTAAATCAATCCCAATTAAAAATTCCAACCTTTACCTCCTTTGATATCCAGCTTTGAAAATCTTAAATGAAATTTCTACCACTATTTTAATCGAGAGTATTCGTAGGAAAATTCTATTTCCTACGATGTAATTAACTACAAGGGTTTGCGCTCGTAGGAGATTTAGTAACCCAGACCTGATTTTCAAAATCAATTTTTCAAAACCTCAATTAATTCTCTTTGGGATAATCAAACCCGACGATCATTATCATTATTTTTAAACGATCGATAATGATTGATATCTTCTTTCTTTGGAGAGATATACCAATTATTATCGTGATTTTGATTAAGAAATTAATGATCTTTAATCCATATTAGCATAGTCAAACACTCGATTAAATTCCATTTTGATTCTTTGGGGTCAAATGTGATTCTATCTTGAGTTTGACTACGATAGTAAGGATAAAGTTAAAGTTTTGTAATCTGAACTAATTAGTGAGTGATATTCTCTCCTTTTGAGACGATATATCGTTCTTAATCTCGTGTTCGATTCCAAAACTAAAATTCAACTTTTTAACTTTCTCAAAGAAAATTAATACTTTTCAAAATTATATTTTTCATTCAAACAAAAATGGCGACTCCGCTGGGGAATAAGTCTCACTCTCTATCTTTAATAGCGGTTCAAATTTTATTGCATCGATAGTTTTGACTACCTTTCTCTCCGTTGGTCCCTCTACCCATTTCTTCCTTGGGTGAGTGTGGCCAACTCAATTAAGACATGTCAAACGAGAGGTGAGTGTAGGAAATCTCTTCTAAGTCGGGCTTTGACATTTTGCCTCCAACTTGATTGGTAGAGCGAAAGAGTCAAGCCAAAATTCTCCTGTATATGTTGCAAACTAGCGTGCGAATAAATCTAGCATGCTAAGTTTCATAATTTACAGAAGACTCTTCAATTTCAAAATTATAGTTTCAACCATTTAGCAAAGTTCAATTCTTCTCAGATCTTTTTTATCTCTATATCCTATCACTAGATGCAGAATTGTAGCTCTTATAATTCAGTACAAGTAATATAATATACACATCCTTAAATTCGATCAAATCTTTCGGTAAAGTTTATCTTTGACATTTCATTCACAAATAATTTGACGGGATGAAAGATTCAAGTCAACTTTCAAGAATCCTCCCCACAAATTTGTAAACATTTATGTTGAATGTGAATTCAACACATTGAGTTTCAAAATAAGAGAGATTCTACCGGATTTTCAAAAAATTCAATATCTCTTTTAAATCAATTTCAATCGTCATTGTCATGTGTCTCTTATAATATTCTGTTGTAATTGAACACATGCAACGAAAATCCAACTCTTAAGTAAAACCTGAATTTTGACATTTCACTCTTAGCTTGTCAGTGTAGTGAAAGAGTCAACTCAAGGTCTCTATATTTTCTCTTAATTTTTGTTAACCATTATGTTGAAAATAGAACTCAATATTTTGAGCTTTAAAGTAAAGGAAAAACTTTCAAATCAATTATAATCGTTGTTGTCATGTGTCTTCCACGATGTTCTGTTGTAGTTGAACACATGTAATGGAAATCCAAAACTTTCCAGTCAATTATGGGCTTTGACATTTCACCCTTAAATTACTTAGTGAGATGAAAGAGTCAGGCCTAATTTCTTAGGATCTTCCTATAATTTTGTAAACCTCTATATTTGATTGAAATTCAATGTCTTGAGTTTCAAAATTTAAAGGAGATCCATTCAAATACAACATTAAGTTAAAATTCAAGTCAAACTTTGATTTCAAATAAAATTTCAACATTAAGTTTAAACTTGTTTTCCACCTCAAACTTAAGTTCAATTTTGATTTCGAATGCAAGTCCAAACTTTGACATTTTGCCCCATGTCAGTCGGTGTAGCGAAAGAGTCAAGTTTAACTCTCAGTTCCACTCGTCAATTTAATGAACCACCGTGTTTGGTGTAAACTAAATACGATTGAGTTATAAAATTTTGAATAAAGTTAACCAAACTTAAAATTTAAAGTCAACTTCAAAACATTAATTCAAATCACTTTCTTAATTCCAGGAAATCGAACACTCAAATGGCTGGGAAACTCGTCTTCTCACTGAATAGAGATGCGTCTATAGAAGAAATTCTTAATGGCAATTCAATTCAGTTTGAAATGGAATTTCAAGACCTCAATATTTCAGTTAATGAAGAAAGAATCTTAGATCTATCTGTTTGTACTCAAGGGAATTTCTCCTTAGTAGAAGTTACTTTAGGGTCAGGAGCTGACTCCCCCATCTCTAAGATGGAGGTCGTTGTTGCCCATGTACCCACTGTACTCTCTACTCAGGAGGATCAAAACCAAAAGTTAATAACGACAAAAGAGTTACCATCTCAGTATGAGATCAGGTCAAGTTCTAGCACCCCTATCGTCGGTAGGAATAAGATGAAGAATTACCTTCGAAGAGCCAGGAAAAGGAATCTTAATACTAGAAAGATCGTTGAATTGGAAGCCTTAGAGAAGACCGACTTCGAGGCCAATCAAGAGTTCGTTTCTCCTTCTACGTACCCTATCCTTACGCAAAGAAAGGGAGGTTATAGATACGAGAGTGCGATCTTCAATACACCTGCTTAACTACTACACAGAAAGACTCAAGCAAGAAAGAATTGAACGATCACCAGTAATAAGCCCCCAACTGAGGGTTATGATCCGTCAACTTTACTAGAAGATGTTAAGGCACGTTACTACACGTATCCCACTACATCATCTATAGATGAGGAGGAGTAGAATCCACTCGGGGTGCCACTCTCTTAACTATTAGCCTAGTAATAATTTGAGAGGGAGGAAATAATCTAAGATTGTGTTAGATAGTGATACCGTCAAAATTTAAATTTCAACGGAGTCCTATCGTAATAAATCTTTTGATTATAATAATGTCGTGATTTCTAAGGATGTTGCAGGCCCTATAACGGTGTCTCCCTTCAAAGAGATTGTAGGAATTCAATTCCATGTTGATAAGAGTCGTGCCACCTAGACTTACAACCTTTAAGGAAAGCTTCCGATTTCTCAAGTGCACTGGGTCCGGATTTTCAAGATAGTTGATTCATTTTTTTAATGAAAATTGACATATACCTTAAGTCTTAAAAACGAGAGAGTTGTAGTTGACTCCATCAAATGTTTGAATGTCCCTCCCTCCCACCGCTTTAGTGGGGTGATTTAACTGTTGAACTAAAATCAATATCAAACTTAAGTTGACTTAAGAAATAAAATCTTATCAATCTTCTAACAATCCTCTATCTTAATAGACGATTCTCGCATGTCTAAAATCTTTTCAATGATTTTCAAAAGTCAAGCAGATACCCTTTTCAAAAAGATTGGATATGCTTTGAGGATTATTCTTCCTTGTATAAGAAATAGATTGTCTTTCTCTAATACTTGAGATATAATCTCAACATTCAAAATAAATAAAGCAATCATTTTGAGATTTTAAAGAAAGTGAAGCCTCTTCTCAAAAAAAATAATTGAAATCAAAAGATGAGCGAATGCTCCAAAAATCAAAAGATGCGCGAATGTGTAAAAAATCAAGAAATACATAAAGTGCAATAAAAGTCAAAAGATATGCAAACAGCGTCACCAGAAAAAGAGAAGAAGAGTAAGATGGCTTCCTTCCTTTAAATCCTTAAATCTCAAAAAACCTCGATCAACTTTAAATACTTGACTTTGAAAATTTTAAATTCAGATTCTTCAACATGTATGAACTATCTATCAGATAGAAGAAAATCGTGCAAAAAAACTGAAAAGATCAAATTTCTATCTTCAACTTAAATCCTCTAAAGTTAATTTTAATTCAAAATCTATACAAGGGACACCCCAGTTTAGTTTATATGAAACTTGGCCTGGGTCAACAAAACTGAAATCCTTCAAGATTAGTTGGAGTCAACTCTACTTCTCACTGCACTTGCAAATTTGTTCACACAATTCGTTCTGATAGAGTCTAAATAGCTAGAGGAATTTTTTTTTTATAAAAAGATCAAATCTTCTACTCTTGATAAAAATTTAAATCCTGTCATTGAGAAATGGGTATAAGTCTTTGCGCATGAGCATATTTTCCTTTAAGGCCTTTTCAACAAAATTACGCTCTATACTGGGTCCAAGATCAGACTCACTAGAGGAGTATTTTATAATGCTAGGAATTGACGTTCAAAATCAAATCACGACTGAGTAGAGTGCCCGACTCCAATTTGAGGAGCTCAGTGCCTTGTAGAGCTTTGTCTTTAAGGCTCAATAAAATTCAGAATCGTACGAAATCTGACAAGTTGAAGCTCGTGATAAGATAGAGCAACTTAGAACCTTCCAAGTAGGAGACATGGTCTAAGTTCTTTGGATGCATATCTTAACCTACCGAAAGATCGGTGGAGGAGCTTGAACCAACTCAAGACTTTTCTCTTGTCGTAGAGATGATCTTTGAGAAAATTTCAAACATTAACTAATCAACCCTGAAGGATACCACCTTATTTTTCAAACATCGGGACAGCTCTTCATGAAGCACTATGCCAGATGAGTGTCAAAACTTAATATCAAATTAAAAAAAAAAATCTTCAAATTCAAACAAGTCAAAATCAATCAAATCAAATCTCCAAATTCAAAATCAAATCTTAAGTTCAAAGATCCTTCAAAATCAAATCAAGTTCAAATTCATTAAATAAAATTTCAAATTTAAACATCCTTAAACTCAAAACCAAATCAACTCAAATTCAAAAGTCATTTGAATCTCAAATTTTAAAGTTCAAACTGGATCCTCTGTATAGAGCAAGTTTCCTCTACATACGATCATCTAGACTCGATCCACTGTGTAAGAGCAAGTTTCCTCTACACACGATCATTGTAGACCCGATCCTCTATGTAGAGCAAGTTTCCTCTACATACGATCATCCAGACTCGATCATCTGTGTAGAGCAAGTTTCCTCTACACACGATCATTCTAGACTCGATCCTCTGTATGGAGCAAGTTTTCTCCACGTACGATCATCCAGACACAATTCTTTGTGTAGAGCAAGTTCCCTCTCCACAAGACCGTCCTTTAGTGATGGACTATGCCCTTTATGGTACCATCCTAGTTTCAAACTCCAGATCTGATCTTTTGTGGGAAGTAATGCTTCCTTCCCACAAGATCATCTAGTTTTCTTTTCTTTAAGGATAGATGTGAGTCATCGTGCTTTCTCTCCTTAACTTTAGAGTTTCTAGTGATGGATCACGCCCTCTGTGGCACCATCCTAGTTTTCAAATTCCAAACCCAACCTTCTATGGGAAGCAATGCTTCCTTCCCACACGGTCCTCTAATTGTCTTCTCCTTAAGGTTAGGTTTCCTCCTTCCCTTAGGATTAGATCTACTAGTGGTAGAGTACGCCCCTCGTGACACTACCCTAGTATCAAATTTCAAGTTCGATCCTCTATAGTTAGGAGTTCTTCATTCCTATATGATCATTCGACCCGTCTTCCCCTTAAGGTTAGGTTTCCCCCTTTCCTAAGGATTAGATCTACTAGTGGTAGAGTACGCCCCTCGTGAAACTACCCTATTATCAAACTCAAATCTGATCCTCTATAATTAAAAATTCTCTCTTCCTATAGGATCACCTAGGCTTTCTTTTCCTCTAGGGATAGATTTTTCCTTCCCTTAGGATTAGATCTACTAGTGGAAGAGTACGCCCCTCGTGGCACTACCCTAATATCAAATTCAAATTCGATCCTCTATAGTTAGGAATTCTTCCTTCCTATATGATCATCCCATCCTTCTCTTCCTCCTTAGGGTTTAGGTTCTCCCTTCCCTCAGGACCAGATCCACTAATGGTATAGCACGCCCTCCGTGGCACTACCCTAGTTTTAATTCAAACCTTAATTTCCCAGGGATAGACTTTTTCCTACCCTTAGGATCAAAATCTCCAAACTTGACCCTTTTCGGTCAACGCCAATATGTGCAATAGAATTATATTCTATTACACATATTGGGAGTCCATTTATTGATCTCATTTTTGTATGAGGTCACTGGGGACACACCCAGACTCCAGATCGATCCTGACCCTACATCATCCTATACCCCAGACCCTACGATTCTCCTAGATCTAGACCTTAGGACTTATTATAGATCCTAGGATCCTTCTAGAACCTAGACCTTAAGATTTCTTCTAGGTTCTAGAATTCTTCCAAACTCCAGGCCTTATGATCCATCTAGATCCTAAACTTCTTCTAGACTTTAGATCTAAGGATCTACTCTAGATCCCGGAACTTCTAGACTCTAGACTCTAGGATTTTCCTAGACCCTAGAATATCTTTAGGTTCTATCAATTCAAACTTCAAACCAATCCTGACCTTAAAGCTAACCCAGATCTCAATTCAAATCAAACCTCAATCAAAATCCAGACTCCAGTCCAGTTCAAGATCTTAATCTCCAGTTCAAACCTAAATCTTATTTATAATCAAACTTCAACCTTATCCAATCAATTATGATCCTCCAAATGATCATAAATGATTTAGATAACTCAAACTTAATTAATCAAACTCAAAATCCAGATCAAATCCAAAATTCAAACCCAAATCCTAAATCCAAAAGCCCTGTCTTAAAGAACTTTTTCAGGGATTTTTCAAACACTTCAAAACAAGTCAATTGACCTCTGATTCAGAGTCTGTCAGTTGCATACTGATGGTACATGTCTCTAGAGGCAACCCTCCAAATTTGAGCCCATTCTGAGATCTCTAACCCCAAAAACTAAATCAAAATCAAAAAGGCTGTAAAACCTTTAAATATTTACAGCCTATGCCATTAGATCTGCCACCTAGTGGATTTTGACCTTGGAGCTTTCTACAAAGTCTCCAATCACTTCCAAACACTTAATCATGAACCATTGAACATTAAACTGTACTTTGGTAGACCCAATCTGACCCCCAGTTGACCAGGGGTCAAAATGACCAAAATGCCATTTAAAGGCAATTTTGGAGTTTTTCAAAGACTTCAACATGCCCTTTTCAAATCAAATTCCAGAACCTTTTCCAATGCATCCAAATCACCATTAGGAGTGCACTGAACTCAAGCCCTTACCCTGGTCAAGCCTTTTTGACCAGATCGACCTTTTTGACCAAAATACCCTTTAGAGGTTCAAACATCGATTTCAAACCAAATGACCTCTAAATTATTTGGAACCACTTCCAACAATTTTCAAATATAAAATCAAACTTGTTGAGCCCAATTCCAGACCCTAGGTCAACCTAGTTGACCAAGTCAACTTAGGTTGACCAACCAGGCCCTTTAGGGTCAAAATAGGCATTTTGACCAAATTGATCTTTTCAAACCATAAAACCACCTCTAATAGACTCAAAACATCAAACCAAACTTGTTGAGCCCAAATTTGGATCCTGGGCCAACCTGGTTGACCAAGTCAACCTAGGTTGACCTAAATGCCCTTTAATGTTTAAATAGGTTATTTTAACCTATTCAACCCATTTAACCCCTTTCAAGCTTCAAATTAACTTCAAAATATGGCCTAATCATGCCTTAAATTTTGGCCAATCAAATCTAGTTAAAATTGATCAAGTTAATTTATTAAAACTTGGTCAAATCTCACCATACATTCACTAATTTGCTCATATAGCCAACCAAACATTTTAAACTCATTTGAATTTATTCCAACATCAATGCAAAATACTTTCTATGCCACCTCATCAGCTTATGTGGCATTTTGACTAGTCAAATGATCTATATGGGCCTTTGGAGGGGTCAAACATGGTCAAAACACCATTTAAGCTTAATCCCCTCCATAAACCTCTCCAACTATTAGAAATCTCTCTAGAACCTCCCTAGAGTACTTTACAACCATTAGATCAAAATCAAATGGCTCTTGATCAAGCCATGTGCCCCAAAGGGCAAAATAGAGGTTTTACACCTCATGTCCTTTGGTCCTTTTGATTCTCCTGCTCTCACCAACTTCTAGGCCACATGACATGCATCTAGGAGCTCATGCAGTCAATCCCAACCATCCAAATCCACTAAGATGGCTTGAATAGGGAAATATCTTAAGACATGCATTTAACCCCTAAGCCTCTCTCACTCAATCTATGTGATCCAGAACAAATCTAGCCCTCAAAAACCTCCTCCAGATCTTCCTCTAGCACTTCCAAGCCTTCCCCCACCGAATTCAAGCCTCCAAAGCCTCATTGGTGAAGAGAGAGAAACCTAGAGAGAGAGAGAGAGAAAGAGGAGTTTCAAAGATAACTTTCGATCCAACGCGATCCAGCTCTTGGTGTCTTCATAAGAGTTGTAGAGGATCACTGCAGCTTTCCAACGAGCCCAAGAACACAACCATCCGACGGTTGGATTGTAAGTTATTCGTGTTTTTAGTTTAAATTTCAATTTGAAACTGTAGCAAATCTACAATGCATGGAGCCTCCAAACTCCAAGAATTGTTAGATCATATTGCCCTCACGCTGAAGGCGCGATCGGACGGCCCAAAAATGGCCACATCCCGCGGCTGGATTAGCTGACATGGTTAAGTGCCTGGCCGCAGCCCGCCACGTGGCACGTTCCTATTGGGCGCCACCATTCTGGTCAGTTTGACAAAAAATGATCCAAAAACATTCAAAAAAAGGTCCAGATCTTCCAAAATTTATAGAAAATCCAAATTTTCACCAAAATTAGTGTTCTAGGGCTTGTTGGAAAGCTATTGAGCTCTAGTTTTTATTGAAATCAAATTAAATATATTTTGATCACTGGTTTTTGAGAAATTTGGGTTTATTTAAAATCCAATTTTCTCAATTTTCTTTCAATCCAGTGGCCAAATGGTCTTCAAATTTTGATGAAATAATTTTGGACATCTTAGGCATTATCTGTAATTTGTCTAGGTTCAGATGTCCAGTGGATTGCTGTGGGGATAATTTACAAAGTATTGGGTCCATTTTGGACCCAAAACTTTAGAAATTCTTAACTCTCCAAACTAGTAGATTTAGGCTTCCTAATTTATGTGGTGTGTTTGTGTATGTCTAAGGGTTAGATGAACAGAGATTTAGACCCAATTGAATACTAGTGCCACCTAGGAACAATAATTAAGGACAAGGTCTAGTTAAATTAGAAAAATTCTAGGAAATTCTACATACACCCAATAGGAGTGAAACTTGATAAAACTAAACATAGGGACATTATCAAACCTAGGTTAAATTTTCATCAAATTTGGAGCTAATTAAGTCAAAAAATTAAACAAGTAAAAGTTAACCCCTTAATTAAGCATTAAAACTTCTACAAATTATAATAAATCAAGTTTAAATCTAAAAAATATAAAAAATCTCTCTAACTGACCAGAATTAAACCTTTAATCAATGAAAATTTAAACTAACTCAATTTGACATCAAATCTGGCTTTAATTTAATTTTAAGTGAAATTCAATATTTAATTAATTTAATTAACTAAAAAATATTTGAAATTCTAGAAAATTTCCAAACACTTGGAAATCTCATCTTAGGTCATTCCTGACCTTTGGAGTTGATTTCAAGGAGTTTGGAGTTCATTTGGAGCAAAATCAAGAAAACCCTTCTAATTGAACAATTAAATAAATTCAATAAATACAAAACTTTGAAAAATCATAACTAACTCTAGAAAACTCCAAATTGACCAAACTCAATGGAATTCAACTCAAAATCAAGTCTAGTATTTATCAAAAATTTCAAACCTTCAAAAATCAGTCAAAAAGTCAACTTTTTGGTCAAACCTAAGTCAAAATCAATTCAAAACTTCAAACTTTCGTAACTAAATTCAGAAAAATCCAATTTTAATGTACTTACAATCTAACTGATCGTATTAAGGTCTAGTATTTTAATAAGATACTAATTTTCTAAAAAACATTCTTAATCAAAAAGTTAACTTTTAACCTTAATTAAATAATTAAAATAATCCAAAAATTCTCAAAACTCAAAAATCACTCTAAAACTCTAAAAATCATTAATCAACTTTAAAATAAATATCAAATCATTAATACTTAAACTCAAATTTAAATCTTCCCTTAAGCCTTTCAACCAATCAGAACGTCAAACAACTTTAACAATTTGCCCTACATAGGACATATCCAAAGTTCCAAACCACATGACCTACCTCACACACTTTAGATGGTTTCCTAGGACAACCAACTGTAGTTTTAGGCTAGGCCGATGTTTACTTTTCCGCTGTGTGTTGGGTTTTCGAGCTTTCACTGCATGCTGGTTGTTAGTATAGAATTGATTGACTGTCTGTTTATTTATTTACCGCACTCTATTGAGCATTTAAATTTCAAATATATCAACTGCTTGAGATCAATTATAACTGCTTGTGATTATTTATATAACTGCTGATTATTAAGATAACCCTGTAGGATCGAGTCTAGAATTCTATTTTTCAAAATGTAATTTGATTATATCATGGTTGTAATGTTTAAAGTGCTTTGAGAATGAGATTAAATATCCAATTTGGAATCCAAAGAGGAAGGGACATCCCTTAGGATAGAGTCTCTCTCCATTTGGAGATCTAAATCAGGATAACTTTAAAATATCCAAAGAGGAAAGATAACACCCCGTTCAAGGGGGTGTTACTTTTCATTTGGATATCCGAACCCAACTATCCAAGAAGCAGCAGAGGGACGAAGAAGTGGATAATGAGAAGACCCATTCTCAAAGTCACTTAAGTCTTAGGAGTAGAATCCGGGTTGTCGTCAGTGGTGCCCGGCTACTTTACTTTTCTGCAAATTCTGGTTTGTAATAATAAGTGACACTTGCCACATGGACATTCAATTTAAGCTTTTAATTCAATTGATTTATTTATTAATGTTTGATGTTGACTGCAATTAGGATATGCCTGCTTTTTTTAGTTTTTTTGGCGATCTTGCATGTCGATCTTTGTTTTAGCCTGGAATCCGGTTGTAGACTCTTAAGGACTTAATAATACTTTTTCTACTTAAATCAAATTAAAATATTTAAGCTCACATAGAAACTCTAACGTTTTAAGAAGTAAGCCCGGGACCGCTGGGAGTTCTCATTGCATAGCCTCCATTCAAATTCAAGCCTTTAGTCGAGTCAATTAGCATGCATCGTGTTAGCAACAAATTTAAAAGTCTCTAAAAATTTAATTGCATTTATTTAGACATCAAATACCCGACATAAGTTTAGAGGTCAATTAAGGATCTGCTCTAGATGTCGACCCCATTCCTTTAAACTTTTCTAAATAATGTCCCTACAACTCAACATTAAAAGACCGTATACATATTTTTAAATTGTTTAGGTGGTTTAGCTGGCTCCCCAATCCAGGACAGGGTAAGACCAGATTTATACTGCATTAGCTAGGTTCGGGTTGTTGCAAATCTATTTTTCATGTCTTATGTTTTGATGATAGACAAACACTGTTTCTCTTGTACAGCTTGTTGCTTCTAACTTTTTAGGAATCGACGATCGGACAATAAAAAAGGAGCCAGGTTCAGGAATGCGTAGGTTTAGGGTTGAGTCAGTCTGTACTTTTGTTTTTTACCTTTTGAGTCCACTTGTAATAGTCAAAGAGACTGATGCTTTGTAACCCTTCACACACACACTTGAGAGACTTAGAATTTCTGTTTTTACTCATATCGGCCAGGACGATTTCTTTGATCGGCCTGGACGATCAGCTTAAAACAGAAAGTCTAATTAAGGATTCTTAATTAAGGCAGCCGACGTTAACAGATCGTCCTGGACGATACGTGTATCGGCCAGGACGATAAGCTCAAAACAGAAAGAAGTAGCTGCCATAGACAAGTATGGTATACTGTATCTTTAAATTATCGACCAGGACGATCCTCGTATCGGCCTGGACGATATTCATAAATTATGCCATAATTGTTCAGGAAATCAAGGAAGTAATTAAGGATGATTGATACGATCATATCGTCCTGGACGATCACAAGATCAGCCAGGCCGATCTAGTCAAAAACCTTAAGTTACTTCAGGACGATCAATATCGGCCAGCCCGTATTCAGGGCTATTGTCAGGACTATTTTCCTCTGATTTGAACTGATCGGCCAGGACGATCGTGAGATCGGCCTAGACGATCAAGCTATTTTTCAATCGTCCAGTTTTGCATCCAGGGCTATGCTCTGGCCGATCTTCATTGATTTGTACTGATCAGCCAGGCCGATGTCCATATCGGCCTGGACGATATTGTCGGCAACTTGCAATTAATGAGCTCTTTTGAAGCTCTTCTATTTAAGAGCTCTTATTCAACGTTTTTAAAAACCTTTGGCTGCTGCCTTGACCTGAGAAGACCTTGAGGAGAGAAAGAGAGAGAGAGAGGAGAGAGAGAGGATCTTGTGAGGGGGAGCTTGTGAGGGGTTTTCACAAGGGTTGCTTCAAGGATCTCTCTGCGTCGTCTTCGTCTAGAGTTTCTCGTCCGTGGAAGGGTCGGTAGAGGTAAGGAGTTTTGCTTTTGGTTCTGGTTCTCTGCCAGCTTCAGGAGGAAGCAAAAGGAGATAGGTTCTCTTTCTTGCCGGGGTGGCAAAAAGGAGGTTCTTGTGAGGGTTTCTCCGCCTAGCCGTGGGGGCTAAAGGAGAGTCACTTTTTGTAGTGCAATACTTGGAGGGTGCCTCCAAGGAGTGGACGTAGGTCGAGTCGACCGAACCACTATAAATTTCTGTGTTCTTTTTCTTGCTTCCGCACTTTTAAATTCCGCACTCTTTTTGGTGTGATTTGGTTTATGTGATTTTATTTCTTTGTTCAAAAAGAAGTTTTTAAAATACCAATTCACCCCCCCCCCCTCTTGATTAGTTTGGGACTAAGTTCATAGGGCTTAACATCCCCACCAAACTTTCAAGTGGTATCAGAGCTTGATTCGAAAATTAAAGTTTGAAAACTTTTTGAATTTGATCCATGTCTAACTTTGGGAATCGCAACACTACGGAAGGGTATTCTATTACCCGACCTCCTCTGTTCGATAACCTACCTTTTGATTTTTGGAAAACTCGCATGTTAACTTTTTTACAATCTACTGATTATCGCATGTGGATGCTTATTCAAGAAGGTTATTCTCCACCTTCTCGTGAAATTAACGGTTTTAAAACTGAAGTTGCTTTTACCGAATGGACTTATGATGAACGAGATTTAGCTCAATTAAATGCGAAATGTTTGAATTGTTTTTTCTGTGCTTTAAAATCTGAGGATTACATGCGTGTTTCAACTTGCAAAACTGGTAAAGAAATTTGGGATAAATTGTGCATTACTTATGAAGGCACTAATGAAGTTAAACAATCCCGTTTAAATATTCTCTTGCATGACTACGAACTTTTTCGTATGAAATCTCATGAATCAATTTCTGACATGTACACTAGGTTTACTCAGATTGCTACTTCATTGCATGCACTAGGAAAAGAACTTTCAAACTATGAAAAAGTTAACAAGATTTTGAGATGCTTGCCTTCATCTTATGATGCAAAAATTACTGCAATCACTGAATCTAAAGATTTGAACACCTATTCTATTGATAACTTGCTTGGCTCACTCATTGCTTACGAGCAAGGGGTGAATCAAAGAAATCTTGATGCAGGTGAGAAGAAAAAGGAGAAAACAATTGCATTGAAGGCACACAAATCGGATTCTGAATCTTCCGGGTCTGAAAGCGATGGAGTTGCCTTCATCACAAGGCAATTCAAAAGCTTTCTAAGGAAGAAACAAAAGCATCATCAAAGTTGGAGAAAAGGTAAGGATCATAAACATATTAAAGGATCTTCTGATGTTATTTGTTTTGAATGTAGAAAGCCTGGACATGTGAGAACTGATTGCCCTAAGCTTAGAGATCAATCAAGCAAAGAAAAAATTGATGAGAAAGCAAAGTCTAAGAAGGACAAGAAAAAATAAAGGAGCTTTTAGGCAGAATCTGGTACTGATTCTTCTGAGACTGAACCAGAGGAAGAAACTACAAACTTGTGTTTCATGGGAAAAGATCAAATTGATCAAGAAGAAGTATGTGAACTTTCATACGATTAACTTCTTGAAGTTTAAGAAAAAATCCATGCATCATATAGGAAATTAAAGAAAACTCATGCTAGCTTGAAATTAGAATTCTTAAATCTACAAAAAGAGCTTGAAATTTTGATTAAAGACCATCAAACAATTGATTCAAATCACATGACTTTACTTGATGAATTTGATGAGTTAAATAAAAATCATGGTAAGTTAGTTGAAGAGCATGATGCATTGAAAATATTACACACATCTCTTGAATCTGATTTTAAGAAGTCAAAAGAAATAGAAAAAAATTTGAGGATTGAAAATGAAGTTTTAGAAAACACAAACTTGAAGATTCAAAATGATTTAGAAGCATGTAAGAAATATAGGATGACTTCTACTTTTAATCAATTGTCAAAACCTAGAGAGAGGCATTATAACTCAAATCACTTAAGAAATCCATTTCCTGGAGTTAGATGTTTTTCTTGTGGCATGCTAGGACATATCTCACACACTTGCACAATTCACCATAGTTCACATTGGGTGTGGAGACCTAAGATGCATGATCCACAGCATACCACACATGCATTGCATTCTTCTCTTCATAAGAAGGAACCCAAACCTGCTTGGGTTCCTAAAACTAACATTTGATAATTTTGCAGAAAGTCTCTCACAAAAGACCTCGTGAGAGTATGTGGTACCTGGACAGTGGATGCTCTCGACATATGACTGGTGATGCTAGCCAGTTTGTTGTAATAGAATCCAGGACTGGAGGCAAGGTTACTCTTGGAGACAACACCACCAGGAAGGTGGTAGGAACAGGTATAATCGGTAATTCCAAGAACCTTATGATTGAAAATGTTTTGCTTATAGATGGATTGAAGCACAACTTGCTCAGCATCAGTCAATTCTGTGACAAAGGCTTCATCGTACAATTCTTCACGAATTCATGCATTGTAAGTTTAAGTAACAACACCATTTTGCAGGGAAAGAGGGTAAACAACGTCTATATGCTTGATTTAAATAGCATTGAATGTGCTGCTTCTTTTTGCTTAAAAACTGTCATTGATGATTCTTGGTTGTGGCACAGGAGGCTTTGTCATGCAAGTATGAAAACCCTTAGGAAAGTGACCCAAAAGGACCTAGTTAGAGGTGTCCCCAAACTTAAGTTTACAAAAGACCACCTTTGTGATGCCTGTCAACTAGGAAAGTAAATTCACTCCTCTTTTCACCCCATAAAGGACATTAGCACCTCTAGACCTTTAGAAGTCCTTCACATGAATTTGTTTGGACCCATTAGCATAGCAAGTTTGGGAGAGAAAGTCTATGGTTTTGTGATTGTTGATGACTACTCGAGGTTCACTTGGACTAGATTTCTTTCTCATAAAAATGAGTCTTTTGAGGAGTTTAAAACTTTTTCTACTTGGATTCAGAAGAAGCTAGGGTGTGAGATTTTGACCATCCATAGTGATCATGGGGGAGAGTTTGAAAATGAAAGATTTGGAGATTTTTGTGAGGAGAAGGGGATTAGCCACAATTTTTCAGCCCCTAGGACTCCTCAGCAGAATGGAGTAGCTGAAAGGAAGAACCGGACCTTAGTGGAAGCCGCTAGAGCCATGCTTGCTGAGTATTCACTTCCAAAATACTTTTGGGCTGAAGCGGTTAACACAGCATGTTATCTGTTGAATAGGGTGAATGTTAGAGTCAAATTAGAAAAGACACCCTATGAGATCCTTAAGGGTAGGACACCCAATCTTTCCCACCTTCATGTCTTTGGTTGTAAGGTTTTCATTCACAATAATGGAAAGTCTCACTTGGGAAAATTTGATCCTAAATCTGATGAAGAAGTATTCTTGGGATATTCTAGTATTGGGAAATCTTTTAGAGTGTTTAACAAGAGAACCTTGATGGTGGAAGAGACAACCCATGTAGTTTTTGATGAGTCTGATCATAAGAAACATGGAGTAGATGATGATGATGTTGGAGAGATTACAAGTGGAGTAGAAAATTTGGGGAAGGGGAGTGAGCACCTAAGCAATGGAGGAGTAGAAGGAGTCACCCAAGGAATATAAATTTTTGATGAAAGGGGAGAAACTTCACACACTTTGCCTAGAGATTGGAGATACTCTACTAGTCACCCCAAGGATTTGATCTTAGGAGACCTTTCTAGTGGAGTTAAGACTAGACATGGACTTAGGAAGGAGGTGAACCACTCTGCCTTTATCTCTATGACTTAACCCACCACCATTAACCAAGCCCTCTCTGATGAGTTTTGGATGTTAGCAATGCAAGAAGAGTTGAATCAATTTGTTAGGAATGATGTTTGGGAACTTGTGGAAAGACCTAAGGGACAAAGTGTAGTTGGGACAAAGTGGGTATTTAAGAACAAAGTGAATGATTCAGGAGTGGTGGTGAGGAATAAAGCAAGATTGGTGGCTAAGGGGTACAATCAAATAGAAGGGATAGACTTTGAAGAGACTTTTGCCCCTATAGCTAGATTGGAGGCCATTAGAGTGCTATTAGCCTTTGCTTGTTATAAAGGATTTAAGCTTTTTCAAATGGATGTCAAGAGTGCCTTTTTAAATGGGGAGATAAAAGAAGATGTGTTTGTAGAACAACCTCCAGATTTTGAGAGTTCTCAATTTCCAAATCATGTGTTTAAATTAAAAAAGGCTTTGTATGGTTTAAAGGAGGCGCCTAGAGCTTGGTATGAGAGGCTTAGCACATTCTTACTAGAGAGGGAGTTTGTCAAGGGGAGCGTAGACACTACACTTTTTCTTAAAAAAGTTGGAGATGATTTACTCATTGTTCAGATTTATGTTGATGATATACTCTTTGGATCTTCTAATAAAAATTTGTGTGATGATTTTTCTAAAACAATGAGTAGAGAGTTTGAGATGAGTTTAATGGAAGAATTGTCTTACTTTTTGGGATTTAGCATAAAATAATTGGAAGATGAAACTTTTCTAAATCAAACAAAATACATAAAAGACATTTTGAAGAAATATGAGATGGACAAAGCCAAGCCAATTAACACCCCCATGACTTCTAGTGCTCCGTTGGATAAGGACCCAAGTGGTAAGTCTGTTGATCAGAAGAAGTATAGAGGCATGATTGGATCTTTACTTTACTTGACTGCAAGCCAACCTGACATTATGTTTAGTGTTTGCCTTTGTGCTAGGTTTCAAGCTGACCCTAAGGAATCCCACATGACTGCTATTAAAAGGATTTTTAGATACCTTTTGGGGACACAAGGATTAGGGATTTGGTACCTTAGACATAGCACTTCTTTTGAGATTATTGGTTTTTCTGACTCTGATTTTGCAGGATGCAAGGTGGATAGAAAGAGCACCTCTGGAACTTGTCAATTCATTGGACAATCTTTGGTCTCTTGGTCTAGTAGAAAGCAAAATTCTGTTGCACTTTCCACTGCTGAAGCTGAATACATTGCTCTTGGAAGTTGTGTGGCCCAAGTTCTTTGGTTGAAACAACAGGTATTGGATCTAGGATTACATGTAAGCACCATCTCAATTTTTTGTGAAACACTAGTGCCATATGCATCTCAAAAAATCCTATCCAACATTCAAGAACTAAACACATTGACATTAGGCATCACTTTATTAGAGATTATGTGACTAAGGGAGACATTGAGTTACACCATGTGACAACTGAAAATCAACTGGCAGACATCTTTACTAAATCACTGGCCTTCGACACTTTCAGTTCTTTAAGGACCAGATTGGGTGTGATTGACATAAATGCATGAAATCTTTTTAGCTAAATTTTTCTTTTACTTTTTTTTTTGCTTTCTTTTTACCTTTTCGTGTACCTTAGTTTTATATCTTCACTGATATGATATTATATTTCTTGTCTTGTCTTTAACAATTTGTAGTTAATATGTTTTCATCTACTTAATCACCTAGATAGTATGAATATCTTGTGATTGTGTCTCTTTCCTTAACTTAGTATTAGTGGTATAGTTTTCTTTTCTAATCAAAAGTCTATCTCAAAATAAAAGATTGTTATGAAACTAAGATCCTTTCTAAAGCTTGCTTAAGTAAATCTATCTTGTATTTATAATGATTAAAAGTTTTTTTGTCACATCATGATCCCTCGTTACTCTTGTCTTCGATTATTAATCCTGCATGTGGTAATTCTTCCCTATGTTAGAGAGAGAGCTCCTATTCTCTAATATCTGAGAAGATATATTCACAACTAAGTTTTTTTTAAAAGAGTCTAAAAGGGAATCTAGCTTGCAAAAAAAAAAAAAAAATTGGCCAATGATGCCAACAAAAGAAGCGCAAAGACGCCAAAAAATTGAAAAATCTATAAAAAGATGCGCAAAGCGCCACAACATTGACAAGAGGCATAAAATGAGCCCACTCAAAAGCAAGCTACTCTCTCTTTTTATATCTTTTAGAACTTAGAAGTTTTGATTCTCAAAGGCTTGATCTCGATTATCGTTCGATTGTGACAAATCTACCTCATTGTTTTATGGAGATATTTTCCTTATGCCAAGTGGTGGGTAGATTCTTTTTCTCATATCCAATTAATTATTTGAGTTAGGTCATTGATTTCAAAAGACGATTCTACCATAAGAAAACGTTTTTGGCTAAGGGTAAACCATGAACGGATATTCTTCTATTCTATGGATTAAATGAGATTGGTAACACGTTAACTCACAAATTTTTAAATCAATCACATGAAATACTATATCATTGATGTGCCTTGATTAAAAAAAAAAAAAGAAGGGGGAATCTCTTTTACTGTGCTTTCATGTACCCTCCTTTTTGATATGTCAAAATGGGGAGAAGTTTATGAAAAGGGGGAAAAGTTTATGAGGTTATTTTTTAATTGTTGCTATTAAATCTTTTTGTAGTGTTTTGCCATCATCAAAAAGGGGGAGATTGTTGCAAATCTATTTTTCATGTCTTATGTTTTGATGATTGACAAACACTGTTTCTCTTGGACAGCTTGTTGCTTCTAACTTTTTAGGAATCGACGATCGGACAATCAAAAAGGAGCCAGGTTTAGGAATGCGTAGGTTTAGGGTTGAGTCAGTCTGTACTTTTTTTTTTTACCTTTTGAGTCTACTTGTAATAGTCAAAGAGACTGATGCTTTGTAACCCTTCACACACACACTTGAGAGACTTAGAATTTCTGTTTTTACTCATATCGGCCAGGACGATTTCTTTGATCGGCCTGGACGATCAGCTTAAAACAGAAAGTCTAATTAAGGATTCTTAATTAAGGCAGCCGACGTTAACAGATCGTCCTGGACGATACGTGTATCGGCCAGGACGATAAGCTCAAAACAGAAAGAAGTAGCAGCCATAGACAAGTATGGTATACTGTATCTTTAAATTATCGGCCAGGACAATCCTCGTATCGGCCTGGACGATATTCACAAATTATACCATAATTGTTCAGGAAATCAAGGAAGTAATTAAAGATGATTGATACGATCATATCGTCCTGGACGATCGCAAGATCGGCCAGGCCGATCTAGTCAAAAACCTTAAGTTACTTCAGGACGATCAATATCGGCCAGCCCGTATTCAGGGCTATTGTCAGGACGATTTTCCTCTGATTTGAACTGATCGGCCAGGACGATCGTGAGATCGGCCTGGACGATCAAGCTATTTTTCAATCGTCCAGTTTTGCATCCAAGGCTATGCTCTGGCCGATCTTCATTGATTTGTACTGATCGGCCAGGCCGATGTCCATATCGGCCTGGACGATATTGTCGGCAACTTGCAATTAATGAGCTCTTTTGAAGCTCTTCTATTTAAGAGCTCTTGTTCAACGTTTTTAAAAACCTTTGGCTGCTGCCTTGACCTGAGAAGACCTTGAGGAGAGAAAGAGAGAGAGAGGAGAGAGAGAGGATCTTGTGAGGGGGAGCTTGTGAGGGGTTTTCACAAGGGTTGCTTCAAGGATCTCTCTGCATCGTCTTCGTCTAGAGTTTCTCGTCCGTGGAAGGGTCGGTATAGGTAAGGAGTTTTGCTTTTGGTTCTGGTTCTCTGCCAGCTTCAGGAGGAAGCAAAATGAGATAGGTTCTCTGCCTTACCGGGGTGGCAAAAAGGAGGTTCTTGTGAGGGTTTCTCCGCCTAGCCGTGGGGGCTAAAGGAGAGTCACTTTTTGTAGTGCAATACTTGGAGGGTGCCTCCAAGGAGTGGACGTAGGTCGAGTCGACCGAACCACTATAAATTTCTGTGTTCTTTTTCTTGCTTCCGCACTTTTAAATTCCGCACTCTTTTTGGTGTGATTTGGTTTATGATTTTATTTCTTTGTTTAAAAAGAAGTTTTTAAAATACCAATTCACCCCCCCTCTTGGTTAGTTTGGGACTAAGTTCATAGGGCTTAACATCCCCACCGAACTTTCACGGGTTACTTTTCAGTACCCAATTTAGACTTAGGTTCCGAGGCTGGTTTGGGTCATAAGACCTCACACTCCGGGAATTGAATCACAATTTTCTAATAAAATTGATCACTTAAACATTAAAACACTTTCAACCAAATTCGAGCCCAACACGTAGGATATGTTGAGGTGTTTCTGAAGTAATTCAGAATCCTAAAACACATCCTACCCTTCTTCCTTTGATTACAGAAATAAGTCTTCAATTTTAAACCAATCCCAATTAAAAATTCCAACCTTTACCTCATTTGATATCCAGTTTTGAAAATCTTAAATGAAATTTTTACCACTATTTTAATCGAGAGTATTCGTAGGAAAATTTTATTTCCTACGATGTAATTAACTACGAGGGCTTGCGCTCGTAGGAGATTTAGTAACCTAGACCTGATTTTCAAAACCTCAATTAATTCTTTTTGGGATAATCAAACCCAACGATCATTATCATCATTTTCAAACGATCGATAATGATTGATATCTTCTTTCTTTGGAGAGATATACCAATTATTATCGTGATTTTGATTAAGAAATTAATGATCTTTAATTCATATTAGCATAGTTAAACACTCGATTAAATTCCATTTTGATTATTTGGGGTCAAATATGATTCTATCTTGAGTTTGACTACGATAGTAAGGATAAAGTTAAAGTTTTGTAATAGAAACTAATTAGTGAGTGATATTTTCTCCTTTTGAGACGGTATATCGTTCTTAATGTCGTGTTCGATTCCAAAACTAAAATTCAACTTTTTAACTTTCCCAAAGAAAATTAATACTTTTCCAAACTATATTTTTCAATCAAACACTAGCGTAAGGCAAGGAATGTAGAGAACCGGCTAGAAATAGTTGGGTTGAACTGGTCCGGTTCAAACAAAACAGGTTATTACAAGTAGGCTCTATAGTTTTTTTTTCCTTGATGAAATTTTCATATAAGAAAACTTGATATTTCTTTTAACTTTTATCAGTGCGTGCTAGATCTTTATACAAAGTCTTATATAAAACACTACTCTATCATCATAAATTTTATAGAACATAAATTTGTTTACATGTTTAATCATTTATAAAATTAATCATAATTAAAATTATATTGCTTGTGGCCCACTTTATTATATAGCTTTTGTCTATTTTTAATACATGATTACATGTGATCTCCATGTGAACGATCGCTGTCAACAGTTAAGCTCACACCTACAACTGCAGCAGCATTATTAATTTATTATTATATACAACAAGTAGAGCTGTAATTAATAATGGAGTAAGGAAATTAGTTTTAACTGAATTAGAAACGTTGAAATTTTAATCATTATATGCTTTCTTCTATTGACAGGAAACTATCGATATTCCATAGTGTAAGTAACACTACCCATCTCCACTTTTAATGACTGCAGTTTCTAATTCACTTAAAGAAAGAAAAATTTAAAACTTGTTCGTGAAGTTCTTCCTTATGAATCGCCTTTCACTTTGTTCTTTTGACCTTTAAATTAAAAAAATGATCATTTTATATGGAATCTGATTGTGTCGATCAATTTAATTGTATTGTTGACTATGAACTCAATTCCGTCGTTGAGCTAGCCTAGGGAGCTAGCTTCCCCTACTTGGGGTTTTTGGGTCTTGCCCCTGAAATCTTTTTTTTTTTTTATGTATAGCCTTACGACACCGCAGCTAACCTCGACGTCGTGGCATTGTGAGTAGGGCTAGATAGTTTTCTTTCTCGTTTTCAAGTTTAACTCGGAAGGTTGCGTCCTTTCATTTTATAAAGGTGTATTTCTTTGTTAATCCTAAGGTAGAACGGTGTGAAGAATTGAAATGAAATAATAAGAGAGAGATAGAGAAATAGAGATTTTTATAATTTTTCCTAATTTTCATAATAAATTTCTTGCTTTAGTGTGACTTCGAATTTTTTTTTTTCTGATTTCAATTTTTTTTATGTTAAATCTTGGTGTTCATTTTCGCTATTTTTATTATAAAGTGATATTTATCACATATTTTACAGTTTTATCTTCTTATGGCCCAAAAATAATATGTGAGAAGTCATCTTGTCCGGTCTCTTTCTCTCTCCATCATAATTTGCAGCCATGGACATAGAGTTATGACAGTCAAATCAAGCAAAATTTGCTAATTATAGCAAGAAAATTAAGGGAAAAAAAAATGAAGGCTTGCAAATCGTGGCCTTTCTGAAGAAGGAAACTGATATGAAATAACATATAGTTATGTGTGTGTTACTTACTGAGGAAATCGCCAAGGCTGAAGTTCTTTCCTGCAGCCCACTTCTGGTAGTTCACTTTGGGCACCATGAGGTTATCATACCATCCCAAGGAGTCTCCCACAGTGTAATTCTCGTAGGCATCGGCGCCATGGAACTGGACAAGCTTAAGGATACAGGAGAAAGAGAATAGAAGAAGGCTTTTGCAGATGTAAGCCATGGTTTTCTCGAGAAGCTGAGTTCTGTTTTCTTTCTTCACAGGTTGTTCTGATAAGGGAAGGAGAAAAAGAAAGAGAGAGAGAGAGAGAGAGAGAGAGAGAGAGAGAGAGAGGGCTCACATGATGGAAGACAAGATATGATGAGATGCCTCAACTTAGAAAAGGCGGATTTACATTCATACCACACAAATTTTATATTTAATATTTATTTATACAAAATTTTAGCATCCTAATCATATTAAAATATATGAATGAAAATTTTTATTTCATTTAAAGAAAAAATAATACTAATGATATTTTATGTGATTTAAAAATTTAGATGTTATATGAATAAATATTAAAATTTAAGTATTAGATATGATACGGCATCGCAAAATCATCTTGATCGGGCACGAATCTCGAGGAAAAAACTAGTTAGAAACTTCAAAAAAATAATTTCGGGAGCATATGAACTCCGATTTCAACGAGCTTATAGTCAAACTGAGCGTCTCGGAAATACGAACCCAACGACACCAAGATCAACCTAATCCGAGCCCAAATGAGTCCGGATCAAGTGTTCGAAGCGCTGTTGGAAGGTTCAAACCGCAATTTGAGTTACCAAACGGTCTTCGATTTTGATGAGTTTATACTCGAATCGACGGCTCGACGAGACGAATCCAACGAGCCCAAGATCATCAAATTTAGACTTCATTAAGGTCTTCAAATGTCCAACGAACGGTGCATGATCAAAGGATTCGATATCAGTCGTCCATTCAAACCACTCCTTGTTCGCCCTTGATCTCACGCCTATTTACGGGCTATGCCACTCCAGAAAACTATAAATAGAGCCCTCATTCTACACCAAGAGGGACAAAAGTGAAGAGAGAGAAGAAGAAGAGAAGGAGAAGGAGAAAGGGGAATAAGAGATTCCTCACCTCCTCGTCCACCGCCGCCGGAGTTTTTCCTGCCGCCTGAAGACGCCGGAGCTCTGCCGGATTTTCAGGAAACGCAGGGAATTCGCAGGATTTTGTGAATTCGTGAAAGAAACAAGTTGTATTTGGATTATCCCGACTTGTGGGATGAAATCCGCCATTTGTAATCTACGAAAACACTAGTGAAAATTTGCAACTAGGCGAGGACCCGTGGTTTTTCCCATTTTTGGGTTTTCCACGTAAAAACTCTTGGTGTTCACTCTTTTTTTCTGTTTGTGTTAAACTTACGTGCAACGCTCGGACGCAAATTCACAAACTCTACCGCCGCGTATTTTCTAACACGCAACAGCTTGACGCCGTCTGTGGGAAGGCTTCTATCCCACTACTTCGAATATTGCTACGATGGTGAATAGGAGCAGCAATCGTTTGGTTGGAGCTTCTCGCTCCAACTCTCGTCAGTCCAGAAACTCGTCTATTAACCATAGATGACCAATCTCAGTATCTTTGCACCCCGGGGGGTAAAATACTGCCGGCGAAAGGACCTCAGGGCCTTCTTTGGAAGAAAGGATCCGGAAAATGGAAGAATCTCAGAACGAGATTCTTCAACTCCTCCGGGAGAATCGACAGCCGGAATTAGCACGACAGGAGGAAGTTTTCCTCCCCCAAAATCCACCACGGGTTGAGGATGTCCAGTTTGGACATCCTCAAGAGGAAGTTCATCTCCCCCCACTTAGAAGATTTTCTCAGTCTCGACAGGATAACGAACTTGCCGATACGGCAAGTTCTACACATCCTCTACCTTCAATTCGACAGCATCGCATCCTCCCATATCTCCCTGAAAACTCTGCTCAACCACATGGAGCAGAGCTCCCTCATGACGCCCTGCGTCACGAGCTACGAAAATTAGTAAGGGAAGAGTTCCCTCAAGGAGATACGAGACAAACTCTCCGACAGAGAGACTTTCAGGAATCTTCACCTCTAACTGAGGCCATACTGCAACACCCAATTCCGGCTAGATTTAAGCTACCTAGCATGGAGTCTTACGATGGGACGTCCGACCCGTACGAACATATCGACCACTACAGAACCATTATGCACATTCAGCGAGCTTCGGATGCTCTCCTCTGCCAAGTCTTTCCTGCCACTCTCAAAGGACAGGCTCGCACATGGTTCTACTCGCTTCCATCAGGAACAATCCCTTCCTTTGTGAAATTAGCAAAAGCTTTTGTCGAGCAATTCGTAGCCAACCGAAGGATTGCTAAGGATTCCTCCCACCTCTCTGGAATCTGTCAAAATGAAGGAGAATCTTTAAGGGAGTATTTTCAGCGATTCTCCACTGAAGCTCGACAAATCCCAGGAGTAGATCCTGAACTATTAAGGGGAGTCTTCCTTGGAGGTCTTCGCCCTGACCCTTCTACTCGGCACTTATGCGCGACACCGTTCCATCATATGCCGATTTAATTCACCGGTTGGAAGCACAAATCTCGGCAGATGAGGCTATAAATGCCCATAGGAAACAGTTCGAACAATCTACTGGAAAACGCAAAGGAGCACCGGGAACGGATAATTCTTCCTCGCAACGAAAGAAGCAAGGAAAGAATAATCTACCCCCGAGGCCTCCATTGCCGCGACGGGAACCTCGACAAGAGAAAGAATACACTACTCTCAATACTTCTCGAACAAATGTGCTAATGGCTGTTCGAGATCAGGATACGGTAAAGTGGCCACATCCCTTGAAACCGAACACCGGAAATCAGGATCAATACTGTCATTTCCATCGAAGCCGTGGTCACGCTATCGAAGCTTGCAGACAACTGAAGGAGGAGATTGAAAGGCTTATCCGCCAGGGGTATCTCCGCCAGTTTATTCAGAATCCTCCTCTCCGAGAGGAAACTCGTCCTGCTGGGGGGCAAGAACGACAGCAGAGGCCACCAGTAAACAACTGAATCACAGTTGGAGAAATTGAGACAATAGCTGGATGCCCCCTGCTATCCGATAAAATCTTTTTGGCTGTGGACAAAACTCCAACTCTAAAGAAAGCTCTTATAGATCACTCCATCACTTTTGATGATTCCGACTTGGAGGGGGTAAAAACCCCTCACCAAGATCCGCTTGTTATAAATGCAGGGATAGGAGATCCATGCTACAACGTTAAAAGAATTCTTGCAGACAATGGCAGCTCTGTGGACGTCTTGTTCTACTCTACCTTCCTCAACATGGGTCTCACAAGAGAGAAACTCCAACCCGCTGCAGAACCTCTATACGGGTTCGATAATTGATCTGTATGAGCAGAAGGGATAATTAGTCTCCCAGTTATACTTGGAGAATTTCCCCTGCAATCCACACACTCTGTTCTGTTCATTGTTGTAAAGTCTGAATCGTCTTACAACGCTATCTTTGGAAGGCCACTCCAATCAATTTTTGGGATTGTCACCTCTATCCCTCACCTCAAATTGAAGTTCCATACTCCAACAGGAATTAGTGTAGTACGTGGAGATCAGCAAGCAGCACAAACCTGCTATCTCAGGCAGGTCAGAACACACCCTGCCGATACTCTAAACATAGAGAATTTTGATCTCCGGAGCGAGGACATACCTCAGAGAGCCTCACCAGTAGAAGAACTCACTACTGTATCTATCTCTGAAGAACATCCTCAAAAGACAGTACAGATTGGATCGCTTCTCTCAGAAGACGAGAAGAAAATATTCACAGATTTTCTACGAGAAAATCAGGATATTTTTGCATGGAGTCCGGCGGATATGCCCGGAATTGACCCCAAAGTGATTGTGCATTCCCTTAAGGTCAATACTGCAAACAAACCAATCATCCAGAAGAAGCGAAATTTCACGCCAGATCGACAGGAGGCAATCGAAGAAGAGGTTGACAAACTTTTGAAAGCCGGATTCATACGAGAAGTGCATCATCCTAATTGGCTGGCAAACGTCGTCTTGGTTCGAAAAGAGAGCGGCGCATGGAGAATGTGCATAGATTATACTGATCTCAACAAGGCTTGCCCAAAAGACAGCTTTCCCCTTCCACGTATCGACCAGTTAGTCGATACCACCTCTGGTCATCAAATGTTGAGTTTCATGGACGCGTACTCTGGCTACAATCAAATCAAGATGAACCCGACCGACGAAGAAGCAACAGCATTTCAAACAGACAGAGGACTGTACTGTTATCGGGTAATGCCCTTCCGGCTCAAGAATGCCAGAGCAACCTACCAACGCCTCATGAATAAAATTTTCAAAACCCTTATTGGGCATAACATGGAGGTATATGTCGACGACATGTTGGTAAAGAGCCTCGAAAAGTCTCGACATATCTCCGACTTGGAGCAGTGCTTTCGTCTGCTAAGGCGTTACAACATGCGACTCAACCCCACCAAATGCTCCTTCGGAGTTGCTTCCGGAAAATTTTTGGGTTTTATGGTAACCCACAGAGGAATTGAAGCCAATCCTGAAAAGATCCAGGCATTAAGAGATATGGTACCCCCGAAGAACATCAAAGAAGTCCAAAGGTTGAACGGGAGAATTTCAGCGTTGTCACGCTTCCTGGCGCGTTCAGGAGACAAATATCTCCCTTTCTTCAAATACTCAGAGGTGCCCGCAACTCTGGTTTTCAGTGGACGGACGAATGCCAAGAAGCCTTCGAACAGCTACGAAAGTATTTGGCCTCCCCACCGTTACTTTCCAAACCAACGACAGGAGAAAAGTTGTATTTATACATAGCTGTTTCGGCCCAAGCCATCAGTTCTGTCTTAGTACGGAAAGAAAATGCTACACAACGCCCCTATTTATTATGTCAGTAAAATCCTATCTGAAACCGAGGGGCGTTATCCCTTAGCAGATAAAACAGCATTGGCGTTGGTTTATTCTGCCAGGAAACTACGTCCCTACTTCCAAGCCCACTCAATAGAAGTTTACACAAATCTGTCGCTGAAAAGTATTCTGCAGAAACCGGAAGCATCGGGTAGGCTCGTCAAGTGGTCCGTAGAACTTGGCGAATTCGACATTCACTACTTGCCTAGACCCGATATAAAATCTCTAGCACTCGCAGATTTCGTGGTTGAATGCACCGTCCCAGCATCTGATGTCCAACCGGATACTTTGCCTTCTCCTCCGCACTGGACGTTGTATGTTGATGGGTCCTCGGGAAGTTCTGGCGCAGGAGCTGGAATTCTGCTAATATCTCCACAGAAAATTACTCTTGAGTACGGACTCCGACTCAAATTCCCGGCAACAAATAACACGACAGAATATGAAGCTCTTATTGCTGGGCTAAAGCTAGCAATCGATTGTGAAGTACAGAATCTAGTAATCCACACCGATTCACAATTAGTTGCATCCTAAATAGAGGGAGAATTCGAGATCCATAATTCACAACTAGCCGAATATTACAAGATTGCAAAACTGCTTTTAACCCGAATAGGAGAATATCAGATCATACACATTCTCCGAGAGCAAAACGCGAGAGCAGATGCTCTTTCAAAGTTGGCGACATCAACGACTAGAGACACCTACAAGAGGAAGCATATTGAGGAAATCCACTTTCCTAGCATTCAAGGTCCATGGGTTATACAGTCGATCAACGAAACGAGAGAGGAGTCTTGGATCAATCTCATTTTGTCTTTCTTACAAAACGGGATACTGCCTGAAGAGCCCATGGCTGCAACAAGACTTCGAAGACGAGCAGCGAATTTCACCATTATTGGTGATGAATTATACAAGCGCGCTTTCACCGGATCATATCTGAAGTGTCTCCCACCTTCAGAAGCTGATTACGCGCTTCGAGAAGTTCATTCCGGAGTATGTGGCGAGCACCTGGGAGGAAGAGCTTTGGCCTATAAAATCATGAGGCAGGGGTTCTATTGGCCTACAATGAAACATGATGCACTGGAGTTTACACGAAAGTGCGTGAACTGCCAATTGCATTCCAACCTCACCCATACTCCAGCTCTAGAACTTGCATCACTTCAAAGTCCCTGGCCTTTCGCCCAGTGGGGAATCGACATAATGGGGCCCTTCCCTATAGTCACAGGACAACGAAAATTCATCATCCTGGCTGTAGACTATTTTACAAAATGGGTGGAAGCGGAACCCTTGGCAAAAATCACTGAAGCAAACGCCAAACAATTCTTATGGAAGAATATAGTTTGTCGCTTCGGTATTCCGGCAAAGGTCATCACTGACAATGGGACTCAATTTACTGGAAAAATCTTTACATCTTTCTGTAAAGACTTTCACATTCAGCTCGTCCACACAGCTGTTGCCCATCCTCAAACAAATGGACAAACGGAAGTCACAAACCGAATAATTTTGAAAGGGCTGAAGACACGCTTAGGGAAGTCCGGGGGGCAATGGGTTGAAGAACTCCCAAATATCTTATGGGCTTACCGCACCACAGCCATAACACCTACAGGAGAGACTCCGTTTAACCTCTGTTTCGGCACAGAAGCAGTCATACCAGTGGATATAAGGGTCCCGAGCAATAGAATTCAGACCTTCGACTTCAGTAAGAATGAAGAAAAACTCAAGACGAATCTAGACCTCCTCCCCGAGGCAAGAGATATAGCCTCGCTTAAGACCGCTGCATACCATCAACGGATCGCTCGTCACTATAATCGAAGGATAAAGCCTCAAACTATCTCCATTGGAGATTTAGTTCTGCGAAGCCTTGAAGCTGCTGGAAAAGGCCCTCAACGAAACAAGCTCTCCCCCCTATGGGAAGGTCCTTATTTGGTAGCAGCCATGATCAAGCCTGGAACCTTCAAGTTAAAAGATGCAAATGGAAAGACGCTTCCCCGAACTTGGAATGTGGACAACCTTCGCAAATACTATCAGTAGAAGATTGATGTCACTGTTTGTTATGTGTAATACCGTTTGTAACTCTCATTTTGCTTTGTAGCTATGCATTGTATTTTCCTTAAGGTTTTTGTATGTTGTTGTCGAAAAACACTTGTTTTTGTATCCCTAAGTTTAATAGGGAATTATCATGCTGTTACAGTAATGTGATGTTTACTTTATCATTGCATTGTCTCTTTTATTCTGAGCTTCTTTTTATGATTCGAGAAACACACAACCTATGTTGTATCTCAATCAATAAGCGACTAATCCAAGGGGGATCCAGTCCGACCTCTTCCACACAGGTTAAAATCATCAAGCAAATGCTTTGATTAACAACCTCGGATAGGTCAGAGTATCCCAAAGCGGATATCTCTCACATTCATGCAGATTAGAAAGACTTCCTCAACACAAGAGTTAACATATATAAAGAAAAAAATTGTCTTTTTTATATAAACCCACGAACATCAAGTACATCATCCAAAAATAGCAAAATGCGAATAGCGGCAACACACGAACAATCATCGCAACAAAAACAAAAGCGACATAGAAAGCATCAAAACAATCCTACAGAATCTCAAGGTCATCATCGTCGTCCTTTTCCAACGCGAAGATCCTTTGTAAGTCACTCTCCAACTCTTCGCCACCAGAATCTGGAGAAGGATCACCAGAAGCTTGGCTTGGGGTCAACCCCTCAATGTCCCCTCCATGTCTGCGTTTCACGGCACGAACGCCTTTCATAAAGCCTTTAATGAAACCATCCTGCATGAGCTCCTCTTCTAAGGCCTTTACCTCTACGTCGTAAAAATAATCGCGAGCTTCCTGGACTTGATCCTCGATAAAAATCTTAAAACCATAAGATCTTTTGAACTCCTCTACGGCTGAAGATGGTGACAATTGAGCTACATTCTCCGACAATTTGTTCAGAAGTTTCTTATTCTCGGCCTCAAGAGTTTGTATATTTTTTTGTTGTTGGTTGCTTGTTACCTCTGCCTCCACTAACTGTATATGCAAACGATCCATCCGCTCATTCTGAGAAGAAGATGAAGCAATCTTGTTCGCCAATTCTGCTCTACATTCATCAAGCTGACTCTCCACTGATTCCATTGCTTTCACCCTGCCGCCGTATTTCTTCTTATATTCTCCCTGGAGGTATTTGACCTTCACAAACTCATCGTTCCAGACATCTAAGATTTTATTCGTCTCGAGGAACTGCGCAAGAAGAAGATAAGTGAAAAGTATATCCTTGAAATAATGCCAAAAATGATAGAAACGAAAAGAAGGACAACTTACCAAGTCTTCGAGCCGTCGACGACCGATGCACCTATGTTTCAGCACATCCTCGGGGATGTATATTCTGGACGGAGAAAAATGAGGGGCATTGCCGCCGACCGCAAAAACTTCGTTCGACTTCTTCTTCTTTGGCGTATGTGAATCTCCATCGCCCTCGGGTCGTCTGGATTGAGTTATCGGGACATCTGAGACTTTCGTGGATATCTTCAGTTTCTGTGCACCTGACCTCTCTGCATGAGTGAATATTCCCACCTTA
Source organism: Dendrobium huoshanense (assembly GCA_016618105.1). Lineage (NCBI taxonomy): Eukaryota > Viridiplantae > Streptophyta > Magnoliopsida > Asparagales > Orchidaceae > Dendrobium > Dendrobium huoshanense. The sequence continues at coordinate 23,639,301 of CM028352.1, read as the reverse complement.
AATAAATACTCCTCATCCAAGCACTTGCTAAGAAAGCGCATCTCGTAACGAAGAGCTTCGGTACTAGGAACATTTAACATACTCAACAAGTCATCCGCTCCTAAATAAAGAGGAACGGGTAACTCCCTCAACGTTCCCCACTTCTCTTGGAGACCCCAATCATTTTGCACGAAGAAGTAATCACTGATCCAATCTTTGGATGGTTCCCGAGTACAAACCTCCAACCACTTTGACCTAAAAGAAATTCTACCATGTGGGTCGACATAAATACGCCCTATCCGGGATAAGCATTCCACAGATAACACTGCTCCATGTTCTCTAAAAAATGCAATCAGGCCCACCACCACCGACATGGCCCGATAGGAGAATTGAGACAAACTCAATCCACAAGCCACCAGAATGTCAACCAGTTCGGACGGCAGCGGAAATCGCAACCCCGCTTTCAAGCTAAACTCGTACACTGTCACATATCCTCGAGGTGGGTAGCAGGCGCGCTCAGATCTTGCTGGCACCTTCATCACCAAGTCATTAGGAAAATGATATTTTTTCCTAAAAGAGATAAATGAATCTTTTGTAATAGTAGAAATCACGTCATCAGCGTTTTTCGCCTTAGAAGTCTTCTTCGAACCCTCTGGACATGCAATTGGATGATCTTCCACGACTGAAACATCTTTAGTAGAAGTGCGATCACCCATTTTTGCCTCGCGAGAATCCACCAGGAAGAAATCCCGTAGGTTTCTACACGCGAGGAGGGGCGCTATTCAAGTAGGAAAAAATTCCAACTCACAAATAACGGAAGCCTCAACCTTCAGTAAACCGGAGGGGGAGGAAGAAATCCCGTAGATTTCTGCACGCGATGAGGGGCGCTATTCGAGTAGGAAAAAATTTCAACTCACAAATAACGGAAGCCTCAACCGTCAGTAAACCGGAGGGGGAGGAAGAAATCCCGTAGGTTTCTGCACGCGAGGAGGGGCGCTATTCGAGTAGGAAAAAATTCCAACTCGCAAATAACGGAAGCCTCAACCGTTAGTAAACCGGAGGGGGAGGAAGAAATCCCGTAGGTTTCTGCACGCGAGGAGGGGCGCAATTCGAGTAGGAAAAAATTCCAACTCACAAATAACGGAAGCCTCAACCGTCAGTAAACCGGAGAGGGAGGAAGAAATCCCGTAGGTTTCTGCACGCGAGGAGGGGCGCTATTCGAGTAGGAAAAAATTCCAACTCGCAAATAACGGAAGCCTCAACCGTCATTAAACCGGAGGGGGAGGAAGAAATCCCGTAGGTTTCTGCATGCGAGGAGGGGCGCTATTCGAGTAGGAAAAAATTCTAACTCGCAAAAAGCGGAAGCCTCAGCCGCCAGAGAACCGGAGGGAGAAAGAAAGAGAAGTTGCAAATTTTCTAAACGCCTAGGGGACCTATTTATAGGTTTTGGAGAGAAAGGAGGGAAGTTATTGCCATTTTTAAGTTTCCCTATTTTTCTAAATTTTTTCCGAAATTTTCAGAATTTTTTGGGAATTTTTTGGGCCCAAAAATAGCAAAAAACTGCTATTTTCGTGCATGTAGGGCCCACAAAGTCAGTGGGCCGAACCGACATACCTCTCTCCTCCAAAAATGCACAGACAACGCACGGATCCACGTGGATTTCACGCGGATCGCGGCCAGCCTTTGGCTGGCCACCGGCAGCAGCCTTGCGGCTGCAGCGGCGGCATGCCGCGAGCGGTCCGCAGAGCCGACCGCGGAAATGGACCGCGGAGCGGTTCGCGCAGGAGCGCACAGGGCTTCCGCGCGCAATGGGTCCGCGCGACTACGGAATGGGTCCGACTGACCGCGGAATTGGTCCACGGGACCTCGGAGTGGGCCCGCGGAGCGGACCGCGCAGGGCTTCCGCGCGGGGTGGCTGGCGGCCGTTGTTTCGCGCCGCCGGCAGCAATGGCGGCGGTCGGCCGGCCGGACCAGCCGGTGCGGCCGCCTGACCCATGTCGGGCCATTTTTTTGCCCCGATGAGTCCAAATTCGACGTTTTTGGTGTCCCCGGGACCGTTTTTTGACGTTCCGGACTCAATTTTGGAATTTACGGAGCCGTTCGGGGCTTCTACAATCCAGATCAATCTTGGGTCACTCAGAAAAATTCTCTGAAATTTGTGACACGTATTTTCGGACCTCTGAAGCTACGACGTCCGAAAATAGGTGGGCAACTGATACGACATCGCAAAATCATCTTGATCGGGCACAAATCTCGAGGCAAAAACTAGTTAGAAACTTCAAAAAAATAATTTCGGGAGCATATGAACTCCGATTTCAATGAGCTTATAGTCAAACTGAGCGTCTCGGAAATACGAACCCAACGACACCAAGATCAATCTAATCCGAGCCCAAATGAGTCCGGATCAAGTGTTCGAAGCGCTGTTGGAAGGTTCAAACCGCAATTTGAGTTACCAAACGGTCTCCGATTTTAATGAGCTTATACTCAAATCGAACGACTCGACGAGACAAATCCAACGAGCCAAAGATCATCAAATTCCGACTTTATTAAGGCCTTCAAATGTCCAACGAACGGTGCATGATCAAAGGATTCGATATCAGCCGTCCATTCAAACCACTCCCTGTTCGCCCTTGATCTCACTCCTATTTACGGGCTATGCCACTCCAGAAAAACTATAAATAGAGCCCTCATTCTACACCAAGAGGGACAAAAGTGAAGAGAGAGAAGAAGAAGAGAAGGAGAAGGAGAAAGGGGAATAGGAGATTCCTCACCTCCTCGTCCACCGCCACAGGAGTTTTTCCTGCCGCCTGAAGACGCCAGAGCTCTGCCGGATTTTCAGGAAACGCAGGGAATTCGCAGGATTTTGTGAATTTCGTGGAAGAAACAAGTTGTATTTGGATTATCCCGACTTGTGGGACGAAATCCGCCATTTGTAATCTACGAAAACACTAGTGGAAATTTGCAACTGGGCGAGGCCCCGTGGTTTTTCCCATTTTTGGGTTTTCCACGTAAAAACTCTTGGTGTTCACTCCCTTTTTCTGTTTGTGTGTTAAACTTACGTGCAACGCTCGGACGCAAATTCACAAACTCTATCGCCGCGTATTTTCTAACACGCAACTAGATATATAATTCTATGATTCATATGAAGATAAGTATTCTGTGCATTTAAAAAATTAAATGGGTTGGAGATAAGGCTAATAAGGTTGATAGTTTATGATTTAAATGTTCAAGTATGAGCAGTACAAGAAATGATATGTACAATTATAGATAAGAGTTTGAAGAATAATATTGTAGAAATCAATAGAATTCGAGATAGAATTAATTAAAGCTTTAAAAAGTATTGTTAATGCTAAAATTATTAATATTATAAGTGCTTATGATCATTATATATGTTTAGATATATATTCAAAATTAAAATTTTAAAATGACTTAGAAGAATTAATACAAAAGATATTTATTGAAGAAAAAAATTTATTAGAATATATTTAAAAGTACATGATTGTAAGGTGATATAATATTTTAAAAGAATTTATGATTGCTATAGATTTCGAACGACTAATTATCATATTAAATTTTTCTCTAGTTTATGATTTTGCAATTAAGAAATATCATATTTAAGAAAATAAATAAATATCTAATCACTTATAAGAATGGATATAGTAAAACTTAAATTAATTATTTTATTATAAAAAACAGATCATTTAAATTGCAAATATTATAATAATTTCGAGTGAAAGTTGATATACCTAACATTGCTTATTAGTTTAAAAATTTAAGATGAAGAAGCAGAATATAGAAAATAAAGTAAAATACTGTCATAGAATTAGACGAGAGCATTTAAAGAATGCTTGCAAAAATATTTTTTAGAGTAAAATTCAATATCTTAAGATTTTGATTGTGCATGAGGAATATAATATTATGTGGAAAAAAATGGTTAGTAAATTAAGAATGTTGCAAAGTATGTGTCTGGAATATCAAAAAGAAAATCTCATAATAGTAAAAAAGAGTCAGTGATAGAATCAAAATATACGAGAAAAGATAAAAACTAAGAAGCTTTGCTAAAAAAATTGGTTTATCTATAAAAACTCAAAAATTGAGAAATATTTAGAGGGACTCGTAATGAGTTTAAGAAAGCAATTGTGACAAAAAATTAACTTTTAATGATTTATATATTAGATTACACCAAGAAAGTCAATGCACTGTACAACTTATTCTGACCCAATTAGATTCAAGATAATCCGTTAAATTTTTATATTTGAACCCTTTTGCATGTCCTTGGGAATGTTATGTATGCATGTGAGAGTCTGCATGTATTTTAGAGTAGGTTTTTGGGAGTTTGTATGTTTGGAAAAGTCTAAATTTTTTCCATAGGGTGCCATGGCGTTGGGGCTGGCGACGCTCCGATGCCCATGCATGCACTAGAGAATTTTGGAAAATAAATCAGTGTCGTGATGCTATGATGAAGTTGCGGTGCTGTGGGCTTTTTAAGGGAGAACATAGCGGGTGTAGGGCTGCAAATGAACCGAGCCGAGCCGAGTATGTGAGTGTTCATGTTTGTGTTCATTTAATATCAGCTTGTTCAAGTTTGGTTCATGTTTGTTCGAGCTTTATTGTTTGTGTTCATGTTTGGTTCATTTAAATTAATGAGTGTTCATGTTCGGTTCATGTTCATTTCATGTTCGTTCGTTTAGTGCTTATCGAGTTTGTTCGCGAACATATTTAACGAATTTTTTTAACTATCAAACAAACATGTTCATGAACATATTTATGAAAAAACACATTTATAATAAAAGCAATTGTCTATGCAACAAAGGCAATGATTATTTATATTTTTTTAATTCTATAGTCAAATATTAATTATTTTTATCGAGCCTATTCATGAGTTCAAAATCGAACACGAATCGAGCTTCTTATCGAGCTTAATGTCGAGCTTGTTCACGAACTTCAAATGATGTTGTTCGCGAACATAAATGAGCCGAACGCATTAGTGTTCAAGTTTGTTTATTTAAGAACCGAGTATTCAAAATATTGTTCAAGTTTGTTTGTTTAGTTAATTAAACGATCACAAACGAGCTTTAATCGAACCAAACATCGAGTAGCTCGTCGAACGTTTGGTTCGCTTGCAGCCCTAAGCGGGTGTCGTAGTACGCCACGGGCCCACGACGCTATGTTGAATTTTTATATTAAAAATATCATTTTTTTTATATTTCACTCCATTCATTTCTAATAAGGGCTACCAATTAATGAGAGAATGTGAGAGATTTATAGAGAGAGAAAGCTAATTTTGGGTTGCTTTAGATTATTTTTAGTTGACGATTTAGTTCTAAACATTGCTCAGGTCAAGATATGTAACATTTTGCCTATCTCAGTTTTGAAAATATGAAGATTTTTAGAATTTTTTTATTTAATTTATATTTCTTAGTTGAAAAATTAAGATAATTTAACATTTGAAAAACTTTCACTATACAGCTTTCTGTATATTATAGAGATTGAGATTCTACACATTTAAGTTTTTTTCTAAAAATTTTACTTTGAGAATTTTGAGAATTCTGCTATTTTTTAATGCGCTCACTCTAAAAAGTAATAGTGTAGTACGATTAAAGCCTTAAAACAGCCTTCTACGCAATTTCTGATAATTTGATTTTGTTCTAAAACGACTCATTTCTACTCAATAATACATTTATTTGCCTAACCTTGTAATATTTTAGGAAATTATGAAATGAGTTTATTTATATTTTACTTACTACAATACAATGACTTATGTGCTTAATTGGTTGAAATTCGCAATTACTTATGATCACAAGATCTGATAAAATTTTTATATAAAATTATGACAAATAATACATATTTTATCACTATAAACTTTCGAATACAAATATATTTAAGATTTCATTTAGGATGACTTTCTTCCTATTTCTAAAATTAAAATTTTAATATAAATTAAAATTAAAAATTTATATTAAAAAATTACTTTAAAAAACAATAAAAAAATCATCATAAATAAAAGTCACCTACGAATTTAGCCGTCGGTTGAATGTGCTGGCATAATTGTGTTTCAGTTCTCTCTACCCTCACAAAAGGTTTCAGCTCACAGCTCACATTGGCCTATTGGTTGAGAGCTTATATTTCAACTAAGAAGTCCTGAGTTCGAGTCTATGCATATGCGTAGTGTGAGTGAGTTTGCCTTAATTGGCCTAAATGTTCCAAAAAAAAAAATTCAGCTTACACGGGACTCGTACTTTGTGTCGGCAGCTCATCCATCTAATCACGTGATCGTCGGTGGATGATCTCCACCGGTCTCTCACTTCCGCCGTATAAAGGTCCGCCGTATAATGGTCCGGTCAGTCGTCTTAACAGGAAAATTAAATATGCCTGAATCAGAGGAGGGAGATTCGGTTGAGGGCGACGTATGGAAGAATGCTATTTGGGAAATTAGCTATTCGGTGTTCTTAGTGCCCAGCTGATTGGATGTTAGTTAAATCCTCGGATGCCCTTGCATTACCAAAAGAGTTGGCAGTAGTTATCAAGAGACCTAAATTAATCCATATGAGGTATAATATAAGGCATCTCAATCATTGCCAACTTGGGACAAAGTCACATTGCCTTCATAAATTATGATACATAAATATATTGGCAGTGAAGATAATGGCATTGCCATTATAAATTTTAATTGGAAAAGTTAATGGATTAGAAAGAAACTTTTATAGAATTTCATAAAATAAATCAAAAGAATATATTTGAAGAATTCATTTAATTTAAGATTTATTAGGAATGATTTTCTTAATGCTTCTTAAAACAGCGTTTTAGTACAAAAATTTTAAATTTTCTACTAGAAAGCTGTTTTAAGCAGCAGTAAGAAAGCCGTCCCAAACGAAGCCTTAGAGTCAGTTTAGGACGACTACAACTTTTTGTAAAAATTATTGTAAAGTTATTGTGAGAAAGTAATATTTTTTGTTGTAAAAAACAGCTTCTTAGTATATAAATTTCTTTGAAGCAATGAGAAAACAGTAATAAAAAAGAAATTATAATTACGGCATAAAATATAGAAAGAAAGTTGTCCCAAATAGACTCTTATTTGCTTAAAATAGTACCCATTTTCACTTGATCTGGTCAAATAAAAAACTAAGAAAGTACGTATTAGTATGAAAATTCTACTATAAAATTCAACACATTGCATCCACAGAATACATGTATATAAAGATCTCTTGAGTTAATTGTCAAAAGTGCATTAACAAGGCGAGCTGATTGATTTTGTACAAATCAAAAGGCTTAGGCAAATTTTATTACTTCCTTCTATGTATAAAATCACATATAGAATTAATCATCTAAAAGGGCTCCTCTTAGAAAGAGGAGTTAATTCATATATATAAATAAAAGAACATTGCAACCAATTTATAATGCATATATGAAAGATGATAAATCTAACAAAAACTTTGATCTACGACTATACATCAAATTACCATATGATTGTTGATGATGTTCATTCAAATGGCCAATTTTAGATATCACTGGTGACAATCACAAATAACTACCAATATTTAATCATTGTAAACATTGAGGATTTCAGCCTTGTTGGGTAAGCTATGATATCTTAACGGTAATACCATTTTATCACAAATTAATCTTAGGTAAGTGCAATGCCTATCATCTATTATTGATAACCAGATTAATATTAAAAAAACATCTTATGAAGTCTAGAAATAAATTATATTCCCAACTTATCTAACAAGTTTTTTCATATAATTAGAAGATTTTTTTGGAGAAATCCATTATATGTAATGACTCTCATAATTTATTATCATCTTACCTATCATGATACTGATCATTTGTGATTATGGTGATCAGATCACTTATGATCATTTGAATATTATATGACACTTAATGTTCAACCATTAGCATTTTACCAGCATGATACTTACATCATATGTGCCACACATGATGATTTTAGCTTCGTCTTCTCACATTTGAAGGCATAATAATGTTCAGAACTATGAAAAGCAACACACCACAACCTACATTGATGCATTCTTCAGAGGTATAGTCAAACTTGTTGTCTTACATTTCAACTATATTTATAATCGATGCATGTGTGGGCCAACCTTTGTGCCCATAGTTTCTTTTTTTTTTTTTAACTAAGAGACATCATAAACTTAAGTTTCTCAAATTACTCAAAGGTGAACTATCCTAATATTAGTTTTATACTATAATAATGCATATTTATAAATTGACTAGGCCCCCAAAATTTTCTTTTTAAAAATCTTCTCATAAAAAAATCCTTTATCTTTCTAGTTTATGTGTATTGAAAAGTTCTATGTTTTTCTTCATGCACCCTTTTTTTCTTTAAATCTCACCTTTCCAAGCTATATATTTTCAAAGAACATCATATTGCCTTCAACCAAATTTCTCATTTTGCTCCCTACTCCCAATTTATGGGATTGTGATCGAGAAAAGGAAAAAATAATAGGACAATGATAAGGATGAAATATGGAAGGCAGAGGAAGAGAGAGAAAAATGAAAAGATGGGGGATAAATTTTATAAATTATTTTATGGGCTCAATCAAGCGAAGAAGTCTAAAAATTAAACCAACTAGATCTAAGCAAGCTCAACACAAAAATGTAGAAAAGACCTCCATAAATAATTAAAGATCAAATCTATTTGTTCTAGGCATATAAACACTCCAAAAAAAATATTTATTTTGGTAGTTAATTATATTTTAATGGATTACCCGAATATTATCAATTGCATAAATCAAAATTGAGTTCCAAATCCTTTTGCAAGATATTTCTAAGGATTAGGACTCAATGATCATTATCTTATAAAGATAACCTTGCACTCACAAGAAGAAACCTAAGTTTCCCCAAAGATAATCTTGTACTCACAAGACCAAATCTAAGATGGTCAACTCCTCGAATATAAAAGATGACTACTCTAGTTCCCTTCTTGGAAGGTTGAACCATCGTATATAGAAAGATTTCCTCCCTAAAAGAATAATTCTAGTTTTCTTCTCTATGAGGCGATACATCACAATAATTGGATAAAAAAGAGGAAGCTAAAGGTACAATTACAAGAGCTCAAATAAAAGTTCAAGAAGATGAAGAGCCCACTAAGGAAGAAAGAATTAATTTAGAGATTTGATTTTTAAATTTCAAATTTAGCATCTAAAAGGTTTAAATTTTCTTAGGAACATGTATTGTTTAAATATTTAATGAAGATAAGATGAATTAATTAAAGTAATTGACACGTGTCCATCTACTCTCTTTTCCCCCTTAAATTTATCTATTTTTGTAGTAATTATAACTTTAAAATAGTACTAGTATATAATAAAAAATTTTAAATTTGAATGATTATAAGATTTTGGAGGAAGTTATTCTCTTTTGGTTAGTGCTTAATGGTCTACCTTGATATGATTAGTTAGTTATATTATATCTTTATTGTTGTTCTTCTTCAATTATCTTCTACATATTTTTAACATCTCCTACACTCTATCCATCTTTTACAACCATCCATCAACAAATAAACTCTTAAAAAAGTTCAATCAAATCCTCTTCAAAGCACTTAATCTAGTTCAAGCACTCTTGCATGTAGTCTCGTTCTTCATATCCTTATAAGACATTTAACCTTATAAAGTCCAACCATCTACTCTACATCATAAGTTCACAACTTAGTCTAACCCTCCACCGTCTTTTTCAACCATTTACCCAACTCAAAACTCATTCCCTAAAGCGGATTTATAAATCAACTCAAACTAGCCCAAATAGGATTAGTCTTAGTATTTCTTTGATCATACCCCTACAAACCCTTCATTTTTTAACCAAAAAATTCAAATCACTTCTTTAAATAATAAAATAAATATTTCTAACCATTTTCATTAACTAATTCCACCAAAAGGGCATCCCATCATCATCACGGGGTCTAATTGTCTATGTTTAGCCATAAAGAATAAATGTCTAATCACTTCTCATACCAGAAACATAGATTAGATATGCTACTTTTTTATGATAGATTGATCCTAGAAAGAAGGCTAAGCAATTTTCTTAATTTAAAAGACTTAATTAATTACATGATTTAAGATAATTAATTAAAAAGACGAATTCAATCAAATTGCCAATAAAGACTTTGACTTTGACTATAAACATGCTTCTAAAATTAATTTGTTAATTTTAAACTTTTGTCATCTCTAAATTTGATTTTAAAACATTAAATTTTTATTTTGAAAGGATTTTGAAAACTTAGAAAAACTTAAAATCCTTAGTTTTAAAAAATTCCTAAAAGTTTTTTAATTGATATAAAAATTCAAATTTCATTGAATTCTGAGCAAAAATTCTTTTTGCAATAGTTGAACACACAAAAATCATAAATTCTTTTGTAAGAATACAATATTACAATTTAATGCAACTCTTTTTTTAAATGAAAAAAAAAACTCAAGTCAATTACATGCAACATAAGACCATGTAAGCAAGGTTTACTATAGCAAAAAAGTATAAAATAACTTGACTCCTTGGCCTTGGGACAACCATTGTCTATGCTTTTCATGTTGTCCACATTGGATGGTTCCATACTACTTGTGTGCATTGCCCTTTGTTGGCCCATCACCTGGATTATAATAATTATGAGATAAACCCAATAAAAATCATATACACATTTATAGTATACATTCAATATAACATTCTCAACATGAAATATAAAGAATGTGTCAATTTTAACATTATATATATGGCATATCTCATGATGAGTAAAACATGTTGATGAAACTATTTTCATATCGTTCATGTTTTCATGTCGAGATATTACTTTGCTTAGCCATTTTGGTGTAGTTTCTTTATTTGGGTGAGCTTTTAAATCCTTTAAACCTGATTTAATGTTGTGACAACTCATAATATTGACAAGTGGTTTATAAGAGAGTTTTAAATTTGATCCATTAGTCTATCACAACATAGCCATCTCAATTCCTTTCTAAGATAATCACCATATCATATAATTATTACATTTAATGTCTTTCAAATGTAATGGGTTCTCATTCATCATAAAGAAGTCTATGGAAAGAAACATGCATGGAGTTCATTATTATCTTAAATATTCATGACATGCAGCTAGAAAGAAAATTATGTGGACACAATTATAAACATATAAGAAACTTAATAGCTAGTGGAAATAGGTCTCCCACATCTATTGTAGACACAGCTTTGCTTGAGGTACTTAATCTTTTAAAATTGTTAGGCTCCATAGCGGTAATGTATTCTTTAAATATTTAAGATTTTGTGATTTATTCCACAAGGTTTTTTACCCTTCTTATAGTGGCATTTCAAGAGACATCCTCTAATTATACTAGGTGATGCTCTAAGGATGATACACTGCCTTTTATATATGAAAAAAATCTTATGGTATTATTTCTAATAATCACCTATTTATATTATGATTTTACTAATGCGACTCTTCACTAAATAGCTCCTCATACACTTCATGTTTTATGTTAATATGTACCACATAATTAGAGTAATTAGTCTTTTTGAAAGATAAGTAATAATAGATTAATCCTAGGGAAGCTTTTATTACTACTTAGCTTTATAAAAGTTTGATATATATGAGTGTCATGATAACATAGAGCTAGTTGGATTAAGTATCAAAGCATAGTTTGATAATAATAAATGGATTATTACTAGCTGATAATACTGTGCCAATACATCCAACTCAAAATTAATTTGCCTAAGGCTTATTAGCCATACTCCCATTAGATCAAATTTTAATTAAGCCTAGTACCCTTTAAACATGCTCATTAGGAAAAAAAAAAAACATGATATGAATTATGTACTAAGTTAAAGAAGATACCCATTACTATATATGATACATGGTTCAATGTTTTCAAGATGAATAATTCAAATTCTTTCATTCAATTATATTTAATTAATAATTATACTTTTAACAATCCTTTTTATCCCTTAGATGATCTTTCATTGTTTGTGCATTCATTATTAATAATTCCTATGAACTTTGGAAGGCATGGGTTATTTGGGTTTGTGGATATGCCCAAATATGTTTATCAAAGTGGAGATAACACCTAATTGGATTGGAAAGGCATGATATGAATTATGTACTAAGTAGGAGATGTTAAATCTCACTAAGAATAGTTAATAAAATAAAAAATTTGGGTTTCTAACAATAATGTCATGGAGCCTTCTTCTATATTAGTGGCTCCACCTTGGCTATAAAACATATATGGTAAATGGTAAGTGCAATGTTTTTTAATAATGCACGTAAATATATATGTTTACTAATGTGCATACAAAACCTCTTTCTAATATTATCAGCTAATGTAACGGATAGGAGCAAACTCTACATGAGATCGATGCATACCTACACTAATCAATGATAAGAAAATAACTCCTAGGTCGATACTAGATCACCTAGCTAGGGCTTATGGAAGTTCATAAAGTTTAAATTTTAGTTTCTAATTAAATTAATTTTTTTATTAATTTTGAATATATATATATATATTATTTATCATTCTATAGAAAGAGCATATGAGATTGAGGGAGATAGATTTCAATTAGAACTCAATAGAAGAGGGTTGACTCTTCATCTTCTTAGCCATTAGATACTAATCTATGGACTTGAATATTTTTTTGAAAAGAAAACATATGTAAAATATGGGCTTGTGTCACAAACTAATTCTCTCTTCACCATTTTTATATATTCAAATTTATATGAATCATGCTTTAAATGGACTTATATAAGACATGGTGTAGACCTAGAGAATTGCCACTATGAAGTCAAATAGGAGTTAAATTGTGTATACATTTATAAGCTTAGCATCAATGCAATATGATTGATGATCTTCTCAGCTACGCAATGATTACAACCATAACCAATTATAGCTAAAGAGGACAACAATGCTAAGGAAGCAAGCAATGAAGATGATTAAGAAAGTGATGAGTGATTGTATCTGTCACTTTTGGTGATGAATTCTACCATTAGAATAGCATTTCTAATTGCCTATTTGTAAGATGTTGCTATGATTCATTTTTTTTTTTTTTTTGCTTGGGAAGAACAATTTTGATAGGTAAGTTTATAGCAACATGCAATGGAGTACTACACCTAAATAGTATCTTATGACATAATATTATGTCTTATTTTCTATATAACTATATTTTGTTTATTTTCATTTTTGAAATCTTTTTTTTTTTTCATTTTAAGTTTTATTAAAATTAGAATTTAATTTGTCTTATATTTGCTTTCTTAAGAATAATTAATAGAACATACATATTTACTTTTTCTCCTACTCTCCATTAACAATCTCAAGTTGTTCAAACAAATGAAGCAAAATTTGGATGTGAATTTATGATAGGTTCACAATGAAAGAGAATTAGAGTGAGAAATGGGAAGGATTGAGCTTTTTGATTAATTCAGTTCCTTCTTGAGAATAAGTTTAAATACGAAAAATTGATTATAATGCTTTCATTTCATTCATTTTCATTTGCTTAAAAGTTTTTTAAAAAATTAAAAATTAAAAAAAAAAATCATTTGCTTATGGTTTTTAAAACAAAAGCTCTTAAATTACAATTTGGCAAGGTTCAAACTATAAGGTTGAGTTCTTTCATATTATTCAAGGTTAAGTTGAGAGACGTTGATAAGCATTAGGTGGTTGGAAAGGGTCCTTTTGATGACTATCATGTGGTTGCACATGTTAATGAGCTCTAATTAGAACAAAAGTAGTGAGACACATGCAAGTGGAGGGAAGGCTATTTCCACATGGCCGGCCTACAAATTTTGGATTGTTGGGATATCATTGAAGAAGGTGATACCAACATCTCATAAGAGCAAAACAACAAAAATTGTATTCCAAAAATACATTTCATATATTCCTTTCTTCCTAAGCTATTATATATCATAATATACCAATATAAAATCTCTAGAAAATAATAGAAATTAGGCACAACATAGGTATAATTCTTCTAAGGTAGACAATTACTAAGATGCATCGTATCATACTCTCCTTATCTAAATAATTCATGTATAGGGGCTAATGGCGGGATCGTGTGCCACAAGGTTGCGGATAGGTCGTGTGCGGCACTGGGTCAGGCCTGTCCGCGAGAGGAAGAGAAGGTAGAAATGGGGGAATGGGTTATATGAAGGAGTGGAGGTGTGGGTTGCACGGGCTTGCCAACAAGGACATGAGCACGGGTTGAAGGTGCATGCGAACAAGGACACGAGCACTGGCGACGAAGATGCAAGAAGGCTCACACATGGGTGCGAGCGAGATTGGTTCAAGGCGATGACATGGGATTTTGTGCAGCGAATATGATTGGAGAGTAGGTACGAGAGACATAGGAGGAGTTGAGGCGGTCATGGGAATTTGAATCGCATGTAGATGGAGGCTGCTTGTTACTGGATTATGTGAAGAGAGATACAATCAGCTTGGTAGAGAAGGTGAGGTCAGTCCAGCTAGTGCAGGTGTGAGAAGCAGAATAATGAAGATTTGTTGTTGGGATTGTGGGAGAGATGTAAATGGGTGAGGAGTGCCAAAGTGGAAAGATCAAAGGTTGAGAGGGGAGTTCGGGCTTGTCTTGTAGTTGAACAGAGAAGGTGATACTATTATAGTTTTGTAGTTGGTGGATTTGTCAAGATTTGAGGAGCTAGGGCGGCCACTTGAGTAAGAGATGGAAGTTGTCTGATGGTATGGTTTCCATCGGTGAAGATGGATTCTCCGGTATGGTTGTCAGCTGGTGAAGGTTGAATCGTCGATATGATTGCCAGCGGATGGAGGTCGCTTGTGACGCTCGCTTTGGTTGTCTACAAAGCATCCAAACCCCGATCATCATGAAGGGTTGATATAGTTTCCTTCATCCATGATCTCCCTATAGAATCCAAACCTTGATTGCCTTCAAGGGTTGATGTAGCTTTCTTCATCCTTAGTCTCTCAAAAGCTCTAGCTCTGATACCAACCAATGTGGGGAGAAATCATTGAAGAAGGTGATACCAATAGCTCATAAAAGCAAAATAAAAAAAATTGTATTCCAAATATAGATTTCATATATTCCTTTTTTTCTAAGCTATTCTATATATAATATACCAATAGAAAATCTCTAGAAAATACTAGAAACTAGATACAACATAGATATAATACTCCTAAGATAGTCAATTACTAAGATGCACCATATCAAAAGGTAGAATATGGATTTAGGCACAAAGCTATAGTAACTATTGAAAGAATCTGAGGCATGATTGGCATGCCATGATGGGAGTGGCCATATGACAGCTCTTGATTAATAGGTGTGGGCAACAATGCTTATTTTTATGTCAGAATAACATCAAATTTTTTAGATGATCTAAGGAGCGATACAATTGGCTGGTTCAAGTAACATCAAAATCCTAGAATAACATCACTAGATCTAAGATGTGAGTGACAATGCTTATTTTTATGTTAGAATAACATCAAAATCTTCTAGACAATCCTTCCTTCCAAGCAATATCATTTCATTTCAAGAAAGTAAAAAATTAGAATTAACAGAATGAGAGGCATACGATCAATTGGATGGACAGTAGAGCCGAGGCCACCGAAGAGGGAGGAGCAGGTGTAGAAGCAGATTATCGAAGAGAAAAAAACCCTTATACGGGCAACCACCTTTGCAGGTAGCCTCCGCCGGCGCCATGAGCAGGACGACAAAGAAAACCACCAAAGCGAGGCTTCGAGTTGCCGCCATCAATGCTTCAATAATTGACAAGGCGCGCAGCTGCTCTGAGAACGACTAATGTGTTGTTTTGTTAGTTGAAATTTAGACCATGGAGGGATAGCAAATTTTCTAACTTTTGGTTTCCGGAAATGGTGATATGAGCTGTCGGTTCTTAAGAGTTGTGAAGGTGATTGATGCTGGATTTACAAGCGAGGTAGGAAAATAGTTAGTCTAGAATTAGCTAAACAGGGGCTGTACTGGTAAATTTGACGTATTTTTAAGAGAGAGGATTCTAACCGTCACTGAATATATATTTTTAAGCATCATCCAGCCAGCTTCTTGTACTCGTTAGGCCATGCGAGGCCAATGAATCAATTAGTTATGATTCAGACAATTGAGCAATAACTCGTACCAGTTAGACCTGGGCATTGCCTAAAGAACTCAGGGCAATCACGGCTCCTTTATTGATCCGATCTAGAGGTATAAATATTTGACATGAACTGAAAATCTGACATAAATCCGATCAAAAAAATTTCGGATTCGGAACATCCCATTTGAAAAATGAGTTGGATTCAGATTTTATATCCTGACATGATTATAGTTTCAGGTCAAGCTCTGGTCAACCCGAAAATCAGAAAGCAACACAAAACTCATCCTTCGCGCTCGTTCATTGCTCTCGTTCGCCGCACTTATGCTTGCATGCTCATTTCTCATGTTCTTTGCTCGCCCTCACCCACTCACCAACTCGACTGCTCCCACTTGGTCGTCCATTGCACTCAACCGAGTCAGCTAGTTGGGTCATATCAGATCATTGGCGATGATTCAAGTTCGGCTCCAGGCTTATGACTCGTTTATCTAATTGGGTCGGGTACATGTCATATGAGTTGAAATCGGGTCAATTCTAGATTGGACCATAATCCGATCCGAAAAACCCACTTTGATACCCTTAATTTGATTGTGCTTGCTCATCCTTCTGGCTATTGGATTTTATAACATTCATTTGGGGCATAAAATAAGAGTGGAAGGACATGTGGTTAAAGACTAAAGGAGAAGATTAATTCTCAAAGAATATTAATTAGATTATTATTTTTCATTTAAAAAATAGGTTTAGTATAAAATTATAAATTAATTCTACTTATTGATTCTACATTGCTTATAGTATTAAGGTGAAAGATTGGGCCTAAGAATCTATAATTCGAGCTCCAATAAATTTGGCTATTAGTTTAAATCTAAAATTAAAATCAAAATTATTAATTTCTATGTTATTTAGTCATAAATTTGAAATTTCACACTTGAATTTATAGTTTTATTTATTCAATTAAAATATTGAATTGTATAGTGATTTAATTATTAGATATAAAGTAATACCATGAAAAAGCTATAATTAGAGTTAATTAATTTTGTTCTCTCTTTAATAACATCGTTATCCTTGAATTTTAAATGTTCTCTAATGAACAATGAATTTTAACTTTCTCACAACATTTAGGCATTCTAACTGTTCAAGTTCTCTAATCTTTTAAGTTGCAAAATTGAAAAGAATAAATATCTACAAATAAACATTCCCAATCACTTACTCCAATGTATTTCTATTGAATCAAACTATATTCATGAATTTTACTTGTTGACCTCAAGAAAACAAAAATAAAAGAAATCAGAAATAAAAAATTTTAAATCATACCTCTGCCAGATCATCATCCCAAATCCCTGCTCAGATCCTATCAAATCAACCGCGATTCATGCATGCCTCAATCCCACCTTGGCGTCGTTAAATGCAGAGAGCCAAATGAAGCCCTCTATTCTTCTTCGCTTCGCACACGAAGAAATCCCGCAAGCACTTCGACATTAGCCCAAACCCCACTGTTAGCTCCGACCTCTCCCAGATCTCCATCCCACTGCCGAACTCATATGCCAAAGCCTCCGATACCTTCTCCTTACCTTGCAATCGGAATCCCAAACCGAAATCACAACCTCTTCAAGCTCGTCGCCTATGCTCCGCCTCTTCCATCCGAAGCCATTATAGGGGCTTGTGTCTATAGAAAAATGAGGGCAAAATTTCTGCATAGTCTTTTATCTATTAACTCATTTGACTTCCCCAAAATTTATCCTAAAACTTAATTTGTTAAAACTCCCTCTGAAAAAAAAAAAAAGCCGGGGAGGCCAGAGCTGAATTTTTTAAGCCCACAATACTAAACCTTACCTTCATATAAAATGATGAATATGGAAAAGGCTAAGGCTTCGTTTACAACGTTTTTCTTGTTGCTTCTTAAAGCAATTTTCTACTATAAAAAAGTTAATTTTTGTACTAAAAAATTATTTTAAGAAGTAACAAAAAGCCATTCCAAATGAAGCCTAACTTGTTTGGGACAGCTTTTTTGTTGCTTTCTAAAGAAGCTTTTTAGCACAAAAATATTATGAATTAGAAATTTTTGTACTAGAAAGATGTTTTAGAAAAGTAAGAAAGTTGTCCCAAACAAAGGCAGAGAGAGAGAGAGAGAGAGAGGGGATTTTTAGAGTGAAAATATTAGAGCTTTCACTAAGGCTTCGTTCAGAACAGCTTTAGACTACTGCTTCTTTCATGTTTTCAAGAGATTTCTATAAAAAAAATAATTTTACAAATCAATATGAAAGTAGTTTCAAACGAAGCTTAAATAAACGAGTGTATAGATTAGTGTGTCATGAAGTCTACCTGTAACCATCTATTTAGAGGTTTGAGTGGCACAAGAATGCTGCACATAAGGACGAATTTTTTTTTTAAACCCACAGAGGGGCCTATGCGTTAATATCAAAAATCGGATTACAAAATCCTAAATAAGGTCCTCCAACTTTCTACTGCTCATAAGAGCTACAATCAAAAAAGAAAAATAAAAACCTATAAGCCGGTGGTCCCTAATACTAATAGTTACAAGAAAACCTAGTAACATGTTAGGGCTGAGAGAAAACAACGCCCAAAAAAGGAATTGACAGCAAATAACATTCAGAACACAATTCCTACAAAAAACAAAAACAAACCTCGCAACCAACAGAGGAATCATCATCTCAACCTCCTTATCCACAGCCTCAGCACCAAAGCTAAGAAAAGTGCACCAAACCTGCAAAACAGATAAACTCCAAAACCACAAAACTTTGTTAAACACCTCAAGTTCCTTAAAATAACTAGAAATAACAAACCTACAAAACCTGCTAGAGAAGATCCCGAGCTCAATACTACTCCCAACCAACAGATTGACAAAATGATAATCAAAACAAAAAACCCACCAAACAACCCAGGCCTTGTTAACACCTTCAGAAAAATGACATCTCAATGAATACACAGACCACCTGGAACAACTGCAAAACAAAACAGACCTGAATAAACCTCTCCCAACAGCTATACCACCAAATACAGGAAAACAAACTCCTAGGTTTCACGAGACCTGCAAGCACGTCCCAGCATAAACTACCAAAGAACCTAAAAAAAAGACAAACACCATCACGGAACCCCCTAATGATGCCTGATATAAGGTAACCCAACACGGTCCAAACTAGCCAAACCTTTGACATCTTTAGGAATATCATTATCATTAAACTCAGCATAATCCAATAAATTGCAACATAATTTAGCCAAAGCATCAGCACAACCGTTCCCCTCACGATAAATATGAGTGATCTTATAATTAATGATAGAAAGGTCCTGCTTCAGCTGCCTAATCAAATAAAATTTCTCAACATTAAACAAAGTGTTGCTGTTAATATAGTGTAAAAACAGCATAACATCAACCTCAATCCAAATCTGTTAAAGCCCAATTTAATACAAATACTGATACCATAGATAAGCCCATTTAACTCAGCTTCAAAAGTAGAATTACCAGAAATAGGCCCTGCAAACGCCTGAATTAGCTGACCCAAATGATTCCTCAAAATACCACCACAACCAGCCACCTTCCCATTATAAGACCCGTCAGTATTTAACTTAATCCAATCAGGATCAGGTTTAAGCCAATCAACAATACAATCCCTTTTCTCCATAACAGCCGGAATATTAAAAATACTAAAAGCAGGCAGAACTTGCCAACAACCTTTAAAATTATGATACTTAAGAATATTAGACTCATAAAACAACTTAATTTTATCACAAATAGAACGAATGATACGAGGGGCATACATTCTGGTGCCATCATGTTTAGCTTCATTTCTACTCTTCCAAAGAAACCAAATAATAGTAGTAGTCAGGCAGTTCCTAATATGACCTTTAATATTAATAAACCAACATTTTAAAATGTCAATGATAGACTTAAAACTATGATGGAATTTGAACTGAAAAAGCTCCTCAAAATGCAGCCTAATAGAAACTGCAATAGGCCCGTTATCTAACACATGATTCAAAGTTTCAATGTGATGACAACAGTAACATTTAGAAACTAATTGAATACCTTTCTTCTAAAGATTAGAGTCCACAGGGACAAAGTTAAAAATCACTCTCCACGCAAGAATAGCATAGGAAGAAGGAATAGAATTGTGCCAGATAATAGAAAAAAATAGGTTTTGAGGTTTATTCTTCTTAATGCAATACCAAGCTTCTTTTAAATCAAAAAGACAATTGTAAGATTTAGTAAAAAGAATGCAATCATCTTTCTCCAAATGTAACAGAATTTTTGTAATCATGTTAATAATAATATAAGGAACATGCTCCTTAAGTAAGTCAATATTCCACAACCCATTACGAAAAAAATTATTAACATGTAAAGTAGAAATGGATCTAGTATTAAGCAATTTGTCAATAGAAAAATTCCCCAACCATTGATCTTGCCAAAAAAACACCTCACCCTTACTCACACCCCAATGAATTAAGTTTTCCATCTCTCCTTGAATGTTACACAATCTCTTCTAGGTGGAAGAGTCACCCTTTTTCGGGAAACAGGTGATAGGATGCATGACCCCACAATACTTACTATGTAAAAACTTAGCCCATAAGCTCTTATTAGCTCTAACGTTAAACCAAAGCTTTTAAGAAAACGCTTTACTCATATCCACCAAGGTCTTGCAACCCAAACCCCCTTCCTTCAAAGAGCCACAACAATTTTTCCAAGAAGCCCAATGAATAGCACCTTTACCTTTTTTAGAACCCTAGAAAAAATTTATTCAACCGTTAATCAAACTTGTCACAAACAGAAATAGGAGGATTTAAAGTATGAAATAAATAAATGGGCAAAGCAGAAAGAACACTTTTAATTAAAACAAGTCTTCCCCCATAAGAGAAAGTTGAAAGTCCAATTATTCAGCTTATTACCCAGTTTAGCAATAATACCATCAAACAGATAAGCCTTTTTCTTTCCCTTATAAAGGGGAGTCCCCAAATAAGTAATAGGTAAAGTCATATGAGAAATACCAAAAGTCTCATGAATTCTGATAATGTGTTGGTCACTGATTAACTTACTAGTAATGAAACCACTTTTACTCTTATTAATAATGAGACCACTTAACAACTGGAACTTATCCAAGCATTTAAAAAGCAATTTCAGCATTCTAATCGAACCATTATCTTGACCTCATTTTTGTATGAGGTCATTAAAACCCTTTCAGAATCCAGATCAATCCTGACCCTACATCAATCTAGACTCCAGACCCTAGGACCTATCTTGACCCTAGGATTCTTCCAGACCAATCTAGATCCTAAGATCCATTCTAGGTCCTGGGATCCTTCTAGGTTCCAGACTTTAGGATCTACTCTAGACTCTAGGACTCTCTTAGATCCAGACACTAAGATTTTCTTAGATTCTAAGACCCTTCTAGGTCTTAGATCTTAGAATCCATCTTGATTCTAGGACCAATCCAGACTTAAATCAATCCATACCCTTGATCAATTCAAACCTCAAATCAATCTAAACTTCGTTCAATTCAAATTCAGATCAATCCAAGCTTCAAATCCTTCCAAACTTTGATCCAATCCAGTTGAGGATCCAAGCTTCAACCCAGACCTTGATCTTGTCTTTGATCTAGTTCTAAACCTATCCAATCATTTATGATCACCTAAATGATTATAGATGAATTGGATACTTCAATTTGAATCATTCAAACTTAAAATCCAAACCAAACCCAAAATCCAGGATCAAATTCTAAGTCCTAAGGCCCTGTCCTAAAGACATTTTTCAAGGATTTTTCAAATACTTCAAAACCCAGTCAAATGACTTCTGATTTAGAGTCTATCACTTGCAAAGTGATAAGACATGTCTCTGGAGGCTACCCTTCAAATTTGAGCCCATTCTGAGGTCCCTAACCCCAGAATCTAAATCTAAATCCAAAGGCTGTAAAACCCTCAGATATTTACAGTCTATGCCACTGAACCTACTATTCAATAGATCTTGACCCTAGAGCTTTCTCCAAAGCTTCTAGTCACCTCCAGGCCTTTGATTATGACACATTGAGCAATAAACTGTATTTTTTTAGACCCATTTTTGACCCTTGGTTGACCATGAGGTCAAAATGACCAAAATACCCCTATAGGATCTAAATGCCCATTTCAACTCAAATGAATTCCAAATTTCTTGGAATCACTTCTAACAAGTTTCAAATGTCAAATCCAATCTTTTGGACCCAAACCCAGACATTGGGTCAACTTGGTTGACCAAATCAACCTAGTTTGACCAAATGACCCATACACCCTCATGCCACTTGAACCTTTTGATCAAGGTCATTCCAATTTCAAATTTGAGCCCAAGGGGTGATCCCTTGAACATCCAAGAGACCCCTCTTGGAGACCCAAGACTTGGGCTCACTTGGGTTAGCCATTTGGCTTAACCCAAGTGACCATAGAGAGGTTTCTCTTGAGCCATCTCCCAACCTTAATCAAATTAGATCCAAATCAAAGTGCTATTGGGTTCCCCTTGACCAGCCCAGCCCTTGGGCTCACTTGGGTCAAGAGTTAGGCTAACCCAAAGTGCCCAAAACCACTTGGGATTGAGCCAATTCTTGACCTAAGTCAAATTGAATTTGATCAACACTTCTATTGGGTTCCCCTTGACCCAATGCACCACCCTTGACCAGCCCATCCCTTGGGCTCACTTGGGTCAAGAGTTAGGCTAACCCAAAGCGCTCAAAACCACTTGGGATTGAGCCAATTCTTGACCTAAGTCAAATTGAACCTGATCAACACCTCTAATAGGTGGCCCTAGGTCCAACACACCTCCCTCAGCCAGCCCATGCTTTGGGCTAACTTGAGTCAGGTTTTAGGCTAACTCAAAGTAGCCAAAACCATATGGACCCGAGCCATCTTCCAACCCTGATCAAATTGAGCCTAATTTCCACTTGCATTGGGTGCACCAGACCCAGACCTGCCTCCCATATCAAGCCCAGGGTCTGGCCTGACCTGGGTTGAGTCTAATTCGACTCAAACCAATGAGGTTTGAGTCCAACCAAGCCACCGGATCAATTCAGGCCTCCTCAGGCCAAATTGGCTCCACCCTCGACTCCAACGTGTCTCCATCGGTCTCTCCAGGTCAACCCAACCCAAACCATGGCCGGCGACGGTCGGAACCAATGGAGAGCAAGCTCCGGTGGTCCCCCCCAGACATTCCTAACCTAAAGCCTTCCAAAGGCTGTGGCTCGTCGGCTTGAGGCTCACGAGCCCTCTGGGATGGTGCCCCCTTCCACCTGGCATCAATCCGAGCTCCCTCCAGCTCGATCCCAGCCGTCCGAGCTCGCGGGAGATGGCTGTATAGGGTGGAGCTCCCCAGACCTCGCCATTCGATCCCAGGAAATTTCGAATTGCTCCCAGAGCTCCTTCAACCTCCCAGGGTCTTTCTCTAGCTTCCCAGATCATCCCGTCCATCTTTTCGAGCGAACTCCGACGAAAGCTCATAGCCTCCTGCTCGAAGTCGTACCTCCGACCGTCCTCCAGTCCCGACGTCTGAAGGAAGTCTGCTCGCCATCACCTCCCGAAGCTTCATGATAGAGCAGCTCATCTGTTGAGACTGTCTCTGCGGTAATCCCTCCATCCCGAGCTCCCTAGCTAGGTAGTTCGGTCAAGTGTGAAGGAAACCTTCACCCCAACGGATTTCCACCGTTGGATTGAAGGTTTCCACCCCCCTGATCGTCCCTGTAAAATTTCATTGAGGTTCACCGGCGGGATCGCCCGGATCACGCCGGAGAAGGTCCATGGCATCGGACACGCGCGGGAGGTTGAAAATGAAATCTCAGCCGTTGATTTCAATCGATGGCTCGGATTAGATCCCGCGGTCTCGGAGCGCGGTTAATTGTGGCCGTCTGATCCTCCATCCGACGGCTACGGTTAATCCGACCGTTATCCGGTCAGCACCAATGATTGCCCCGCCAATCATGATGTGCCGCGTGTAAAGCGCCGGCTGACTGTGTAATGGGCAGATTAAATTTTACATAAAATCAGGGGAACTTCAAAAATTCATATCTCTCAGCACACTTGGCCAATTTAGGTGTTCTTAGGCTCATTGGAAAGGTCTCAGGGAGACCTACAAAAGCCCTATAGTTCCAGGCCCTGATTAAATCTGTGTTGAGTTTAATCTTGATTTGAACATTTTATCGATTATTGCAATTATTGTTTAAATATAATTCCACCAAGTCTGGAATTTTGGGAAATTGAACTTAGACATGTTCCTGACATGTCCAAATTTTATCTCCTTATTTTAATCTGTTCAAGGGCATTTTCCCTTAATTTTGAGTTTAAGGGTCATGGGTTGACCCTTAAATTTAAAATGGGATTTAGACCTATCCAATGAGACTTAGGGTGTGATTCTCTGTGTGGAGATGATGTGTAGGGTAGGGAGTGTAGACCCATTGATTTTGTCCCAATCCAAGCTTAGTATAACCCCTTAAGAATTTTTGAAGGTGACTTAGAGTTCACTTTGAGTGGCTTGGTTAGTCACCTTAGGATACTCCATTTGAGCTCAAACTTGGTGTGATTAGTCCTTAGGATCAAGTGATCTTATGGCCCAAATTTCATCAGATTTGGTGTTCATTTGGTTCACCAAATATGAGCCATAGTATTTCCCCCTTAGAATTGACCTTAAACCCTAATAAAAATCTAATAAATCTAATTTAATTCCTAAAATTCCCTAAAATACCCCTAACTAACCTCAATTCACCCCTTAATCAGTGAAAATTGAAATTACTTTAATTTAATATTAAAATCCACTTTAATTTAATTTTAATCAAAATCAATGTTTAATCAATTTTAATTGATTAAAAATTATTAAAAAAAATCCCAAAAAATCTTTAAACACTTGCTGATCTCCCCTTAGATCACTTCTGATCTTTGGAGTTGATTTCAAGAAGTTTAAGACTCATTTGGGTTAAAATCATTAAAAAGGGCCCTTAATTGAAATAATTAAATAATTCCAATAAATACCCAAACTTCCAAAATTCATAACTAATTATAGAAAATTACAAATCAATCAAACTCAGTGGCTAATGACTCTAATTAAAATATAGTATTTTAAAAAAATTTCAAACCCCCAAAATCTGGTCAAAATCAAAAAGTCAACATTTTGGTCAACTCTAAGTTAAAATCGGGTCAAAACTTCTAAAAATCATACCTTTTCATAGAAAACTTCAAATTGAGTGTGCCACCTGTATAACAACTCATAATTAGGTCTAGTATTTATTAAAAATCTAAAACCCTTAAGATTAACTCTAATTTTAAAAGTTAAATTTTGATCCCTTAGTTGACACATCTGAATAATCTCTTAAAACCCATTAACCCTTTCAAATTCCAAAATTTTCTTAATAGGCTAATAAAATTCTCAACTAATCCATTAAAATCAATAACCAACTCCTTTTTATATTAATCCACTCTTTTAATTCCAACCAATTTAAATCAACTTAATTAACCCCGGTTGCTACTAGGTAACCCAGGCCTACGAGACTATTAGCTTAGCCCCAAGGAAGGTGAAATAAACTTCACGGCATCGGTGTGAAACAAAAGTAATAATCAATTAACTCTTAAAATATACTTAATCAAAATTCTTAATATATTAATATTTAAATATTAACCTAAATCCTCCTTTTAAGCCTTAACAAACCTAGACTTTTAGACAACTTTAACTAATCACCCACTTTAGGACCTACCCTAGCCACATGACCTTTTACACACACTTTAGATGATTTGCTAGGACAACCAACTCTAGATCTAGGTTAGGCCGGTGTTTACTTTACTGCTATGTGCCAGATTTTTTCGTAGTTTTCACTGCATGTTGTGGATGAAATTACTTTGCTGTGTCTGCTTATTTTTTTGCACTCTGTGGATGGTTGATGTGTTTGGCGACTAGATTATCCTTAGGATAGGAACGATCTGGATGTTCACACAGTTTTCTGCAGGTGGCCACACTCATGAAGGGCAATAAAAAGGGGGGCTAAGTTAATAAAAAAATTAATTATTATAAATACTTGCACAGGTGCTTCAGCTGCTAAAACCCCCAAATAAAAGAGCGTGGACAGTGTGTTTATTTTTTTTATGCACATATATAACTGCTTGGGAATAACTGCTTCTTATTTATTAACTGCTTAGGATAACCCTGCAGGTGAGTCTAGATTTTATTTTCAAGAAAATGTAATTTGTGTAATTATTAAGTGTTGTGAAAGCTAGCTTTGAGTTGGGATATATAAGTCCAAAGCTTGGACTCCGAAGAGAAAAGGATGCCCCTAAGGGGAGTAGACCTTTTCTATTTGGAGATCCAAATTTGGGCTACACTCCTCCCTACCCAAAGGGGAAAGAGTGGCCTTCCCCTTAAAGGAAGTGTCCTCTTATCCATTTGGGTAGTCTACTACGAAGGATCCAAGAAGCTTGAAGGAAAGGAGTCCAAAGAAGAACAAGACTGAAGACTTGAAGATTGAGAATATCCCACTCAAAGTTAATTGTGTCATTACTAGGTTTAGAATCCGGGTTGTTGTCAGTGGTGTCCGACCACTTTACTTTCTGCAAAATTCTGATTTGTAATAAGCAAGGCAACTTTGCCTATGGACATTTATTGATTAATTAATTTATATTTAATGTGATGAATTGATTGCCTTCAGGATTGCCTGCTTTTTTTAGTTTTTTGGTGATTGTGTGCCGTTTTTTGTTTTTGCCTGGATATATGAGGCTCGTAAGGGTATGAAAGTCTTATACTCATAACTTTAAAAGTCTAAAATTTTAGTGAGTCTAAATAACATAGAAAGATAACAAATCTAGGGAATTAGCCGGGGATCGACCCCGGGGTCGCATGCATATTTTTGCATTACTCTTTCCTTGCTTTAGGCCCTTCCCCGCCTGTGGGTAGAGTCCGGATAGTCTGACCTATGAGGACGAGGTGCCAGACCTGGGGAAGTCCAGTCTTCTAAAAAGCTATTTTCTAAGCCTGTTTTTAAAATTTCAAGCATACTTGATTTGAGGTTTTTAACCAGCACGCATTGCATTAGAAACATACCTAAAGAGTCAAAATTTTAATTTCATAGTCCTTAGCATTTTGCACCCAACATAAGTCAAAGGGGCCAAATATGAGAATCTTTAGATGTCGGCCCCGGCTCTCCAAAACTTTAAATACAACGTCCCTACCATTCTTTCATAAAAGATTGGATTCATCTCTTTTAAATCGATTAGGTGATTAGCTGGCTCCCCAATCCAGGCCGGGGTAAGTCCAAATCTTGTACTGCATTAGTTAGGATAGGACGACTGTGGTCCAGTGTCCAAAATAGATTTAGGATCCGGGGCAGATCTTTGATTATATGACCCCAAATTTTGGGAATATAATCCCAAATTTTTAATAAAATGCTCAACTCTAATTAAAGTTTCATTTCGATCCTAAAACATAAAGCCCAACACTTAGATTAAGTTGGGACACTTCCGGATGGTTCTGGAATCTCAAAGTGTCCCCTACCTCTCCTCCTTTAACTCCGTTAATAACAGCTCAATTTTGATCCATTCCCTGTTGAATTTCAAAAATTCCTCTCTTTTTGATATCACTCCTAGAAAATCTAATGAAATTATGCCACCATTTTAATCTGGAGTTTTCGTAGGAGATTCTATCTACCTACGATATAATTAACTACGAGGGCTTGCGCTCGTAGGAAATTTGGAACCACACATGCACCTGATTTTAAAATTGATTTTTTCAAAACCTCATTACATTTCTTTGGGAGAAAGATAAAAATGATTGTTGATTATTACATTAGGCGGATTATCATTGAGTGTTGTTATCTACATTCAGGAAGATACATCCTTCTCCGATAAGACTCTGGATGTGAATTCGACGATCATATTTCTTAAGTATTATAATTGGATTTTTACTCAAATTTCATTATGTTCCCTTGGGATCATATGAAATTTTTTCTTTAAAGTCCGATCATAATATTTAAGACGAGTTCCATAATTCTAAGCCTGAACACCGCTACAAAATTTTATTTTCATCCTCCAGGGTGATATAACTTTTCTAACGGGTCGATTCGACTTTAGAATTAGAATTGAATCTTAATTTCAAAATCCCAAAGAAAACTAATATTTTCAAAACATATTTTCAAAATTCCACCAACACATTAGTAAAGATAATAAAGTCATCAGCAAAACTCAGACGAGAGATAGGAAAACCCCCATAAGTAGCATAATTAATCGAAGGATGAATCACATACAACTTCTCCAAAGCTCTAGACAAATATTCCATAGCAATAATAAACAAGGCAGGGGAGAGAGGATCACCCTGCCTCAACCCGTAAGCAGTCTGGAAAAAATTGTGAGAATTCCCATTAATCACCACAGAAAAAAAAAACAATTATTAATGCTATTCTTAACCAGATTGATAAAAATTTCATTAAAACCCAAACGTTTAAGCATATTATACAAAAAATCTCAATTAATATTATCATATGCTTTAGTGATGTCAATTTTAACAACCATGTTACCACCCTTAATCGGTTTGTGAATATCATGAACAAGCTCTTGGGCCAACAAAATATTATCAAAGATAGCACGACCTTTAACAAAACCCGTTTGACCCGGAGAAATAATTTTATGCAATAGTAAGGACAATCTACCCATAATAATTTTAGCATTAAGCTTGTTGAAAAAGGAACAAAGACTAATAGGCCTAAAATCATCCCAAAAATTAATGCCATCTTTTTTGGGGATTAAAACGCTAAAAGTAGAGGAAAAAAACTTTGGGTAAGGGTTACCCTTAAAAAAATCCAAAACAACATCTATCAAATCAACCTTAATAATAGACCTAGTCTTTTGAAAAAAATTGGTAATCGTATCCCAAATTTCTTGTTCAGTAGGCAAAGCAGTTAACATGCTATTATCATCCAAATCAATAAGACAAGGAATAATAGAAGTATCAAAACTAAGCTGAGAATTGGAAACTTTATTGAAATGCTTAGAAAAAATATTCAATGCCAGAATCATAAATTAAATTAGGAGAATTTAAAACCTCACCATTCGGCTGAGTAATTTTGTGAATATGACTAACTACCTTTTTATGATTGGCCAGAGCATAAAAGTATTTGGTGTTCCTGTCACCTTCAGAAGTGAATTTAGTGGCAGCTTTTTGCTTCCAATAGACCTCCTCCTTCTCTTGAAGTTTAAGAAGAGCCAACTTGGCCTCATTAAGCTTCAAAAGATTTTCATTCAAATGATCATTAATATAATCCATCTCAATAACATTTAACTTATTTTCAGCTTCAATAATGTTAACAAAAATATTTTTAAACACCACCTTGTTCCACCATCTAAGCACTTGTTTCAACCTCTTGAGCTTCATACAAAGCCGATGCATACCCACAATATTATCATTAGGATGCAACGGGTTTGACCAGTTGGATTCCACCACCTTAAGAAAATCATTATGCAATAACCACATATTCTGAAATCGAAAGTTGCCATGTAAATTACTACTAGCTAAGTTAATATTTAAAAGAAGCGGGGAATGATCAGATAAGGTTTTAGAAAGATGCTCAATATGCGTCAAAGGAAATTTGGAAAGCCAAACATCATTGAAAAGCAATCTATCAAGACGTTGCCATATAGTTCCTCTATTCCAAGTAAAAGAATTCCCAGTTAAACCAATATCATGTAAGTTACAATCTAAAAACATATTGTTAAAATCACCCATAGCTTGAACATTAGGATTAACACCACCAATCCTTTCAGAAGAATTAGCAATAATATTAAAATCCCCACCAATAACCCACAGTTTTTCAATAGACCCAGCAAAAGTTTTCAGATTATCCCACAGAGGCATTCTCCCTTGACGAGTACAAGCAGCATACACAAAAGAACTAAAACAGGTTAGATTTTGATACTTAATAATAGTATGGACTACTTGAGCATTGTCTTGAATGACATCAATTTTAATAGAACTATACCAAAAAATCCAAATTTTATTATTACAATTACCAAAAGCCATATTAAAACCAAGAAACTTACGAGTCAAGTTTACTAGCATCAATAAGAGGTTCTAATAAAATCAAAACAGAAATGTTATGAATCCTGCATAGATTCCTCACTCTATCCCTAGAAGAGGAACCCCCACCCCCCTAATATTCCAAATAAGGGTACTAAACATTAGAAGCCTTCTTATTCAAATTTGGAGATCCAGCAACTTTAGGAGCAGCTGCCATAATAGCTTTAAGATTTTTACTTTTCTTTTTAGAATTGACTATAGCAAAACCATTATTACCATTCTTAGAACCACCATCAATATCAGCTAGGGATTTAGTCACCTTCTCTTGGCACCCCTCCTCAGGTTGACCCAAAAAATTGGTAGACATAACTACCTCCCCTTCTTCCACCTCTTCTTCCCTACTAATGTTAACATTAATAACAACATTTTACCCATTCTCTATATTATTATTCTCAGAATCCTTCTCGGTAACATCCTCAGCGTCCCCTGCCTTCAACATTTTGCACATAAGGCTAAATAAATAAGAATGATTACAAAAAGTTGGGTTACCGAATTCTATATGGCTATTAATTAGGCCTTAAATAAAGCACCAGTATTTTCCAGATATAATCTCAAAAACATTAGAAGTAGATTGAAGAAGAAGAGAAGAAGGTGAAATAATATTAGATGGAGCTCTTCCCTGGCACCAGGTATCCTACAGGAGGAATAAGGTATAGCCAACAAAAATGTTGAAGGAGAAATTCATTTTTATCTTGCAACCACCAAGATCAAGTGCTTCTAGAAAATATATATCTTCTCCGAAGGGGCAAATTATTACGTCCGGTGTCCGGATTCCGGACACCAATCCAGACGCGCTACGTCATAAAAATACACCGGGTCCCAATGTATTTGGATGACGTGGCGGTCTGGATTGGATGTTCGGACTTCCGGTGACCGGACGTAATAATTCTCCCTCCGAAGGAGGCTTCCAGAAGGAAGTATAATAATATCTAAACCATCTACTAAGATGGCTATCAGTCGAATGACAATTCAAAATATGAGAACACATAAAAAGCATGAGAGAGAGAGAGAGAGAGAGAGAGAGAGAGAGAGAGAGAGAGAGAGAGAGAGAGAGAGAGAGAGAGAGAGAGAGAGAGCTTGTAAAGAACGCAAACTAAGTCCACCATAATCCTTTGGCAAGCAAGTTTTTTTTTTTTTTGGAAAAGAAACCTCACACACAACTTATCAATGAACTTGCAATAAGATTTAGGTATAATAGATTCTCTGATCCAATAAGCAATAAAATTCCAAATACTAAAACTAATATATTGAAATCTGCCGCCGAATGAAAATAGCTTAGCTTTTCATCCATCCATCAATTGGGAGACCTCATGGAGAAGGTGTTGAAAATCAACCCCACGAAGCTTCTTTAGAGAAATAGGAATTCTCAAGTATTTGAAAATTCTCTTCCCCAAGGGCAAATGAAAAATGTTATCAATCCCACCAGTAGTAGTAGTTATGCCATCAAAGAAAATAATACTTTTAACATGGTTTACTATTAAACCAGAAGCAGCCTCCAAAGTATCAAGACAATTAGCAAGAGCCATACATTTGAACACTTAGCCTCCCCAAAAACTAGAAGATCATTCTCAACTTTTTTTTCATTCAATATATGTGTTGAATACCCCATAAATGAATGTATTCCTTTAGAGATAACCAGAAACTAATGTTTCATTTAGAACATCTTTAGACCACTACTTTTCTCAGCATTTAAGAAATTTCTGTGCTAAGAAGTAATTTTACAAAACAGTAAGAAAGTCGTCACAAACGAGGCCTAAAGCTTCATTTGGGACAATTTTCTCACTAGTTTTTAAAGGCAACTTTCTATACAAAAATTCCTTGAAAGCATTGAAAAAATGATAGTCAAAAGCTGTTTCAAATGAAGCTTGAGTATTCAATTTGAGATTGCATTCAACTTGATAGATTTTGACTTTTCCGAACTGCACTCCTCTTCTACTACCAGCCCCTTCAACAGGAAATAGAATGAGGAAGGTTAAATAAGCTTACTAATATGAAATGAAACTAATTTTTGTAAAACTTTCCTTTGAGTATTAATATTTATTTAATAAAAAAACGCACTAACAATAACTTCTCATACTAAAAATGACAAATCATATGTCAGGTAAAATGAGCCAATTTAATTGGATTTCAAAAGAATGAATACTCAATATCATATAAACCTTATTGTTCAACGTTAAATTTGCAGATTTAAGAAAAAAGCACATATATTTCTCTTTCAAGAGATCCTACTAACTATCTAAAGCCTGAAGCCACAACATGGATCTGCAGAAAATTATTAAGAACAACTTCAAATCCAATGAAGTTTTTAAAGAGAAATATCTACTAAATGATGACATACAAGAGGACTTAACCTCTAGTAGCATTACTGTATAATGAAGTCTTATATACAGAATTGGACGAAAAAAAGGGAGAGACAAACCAAAGTAAACAGAAAAATTATATCCTAGAAGGTATCAGAGGAATGGTGTTCTGAAAATAAGCAGCAGCAGCAGCAACTCCACTTCCCAGCTTTACTGGATATCCAACATCCTTCAGTATCATCTCCACACCACTCAAGCAACCAAGCAATTGCAGCTGCCGCAATGGAAGTCGATCATACAGTATTCAGTATAAACATTTTCATTTGTAAGCATTAAACAATTTAAGTTATTTCTGCTTGATCATTAATCTGCAGTAAATGAGATTTTTAACCTTTGTTTTTTATGAACACATGAAATATCGAGAGATTATCACATGCGGTGTCCGGACCATCTGGAGATGAATCCAAACGCACCACATCACCCGGATGAACTGGGCCCCGGGTGACGTGGCACGTCCGGATTCGCCTCCGGACGAATTTGGAAGCCGCACGTAATAATTTTCCTGAAATATCACAGACCTCATTAAGGTTGCCAAGATGACCTATCCTGAAGACCTTTCCAGCCACTTTATTCAAGCCCAAGCCTAAGCTTAAGTTATATCTTTTCCATGCCCTCCGCACAATTTCAGCACTATCGATGTAAGCCGGAACAACAACGGCCGTGACGGTGTCACTAAACCACTCTTCCTTCTGGGTGCAGTTCTTCAGTCCCCAGGCCTCAACAGCTAGTCTGCAAGATCAGAGAACAGTATGGCAGAAAATATAATAATGATTCAATAGCTACACTATAATCAACATTTCCTTCATTACATAGAGACTAATATCATATACTTACTCAAAACATCATCAACAATATATATATATATATATATATATATATATATATATATATATATATATATATATATATATATATATATATATATATATATATATATATATAGAAGTAAAATTCAAGTTCACATAATCATGATTGCTAACCTTGTTGCTTTCCCTAGGCGGTTGTGCCTTGCAATCACATTATCAAGCCCCTCCTCGAATATAAGATCTAAAGCTGCTCTAAGCCCATAAAGCAATTGGATGGAAGGAGTGTAGGGCCAATAAGTTCCTATCTTGTAAAATTTGAGGTAATCATTCCAATCAAAGAAAACCCTGACAGATTTAGCAGTCTTTGATGCTTCCAGAGCTTTTGGACTGGCACATACAATTCCCATCCCAGTGGGTAAAGATAGAGCCTTCTGTGAACCAGTTAGTGCAACATCGATTCCCCATTCATCCATGCGGAAGTCGATAGCACATATAGATGAGACTCCATCAACAAGTAACAGGGCAGGATGGTTAAACTGATCTGCAATATGGATATGTAATTACTGGGCTACTAAGATGAGATAATATAAATGGTACGAAATTCACGATTGCTTGTAATAATGAAGATTATGCAAATGAAGCCTAAATTTCATATTGCCAACATAGGAAATCATAGAGAGAAGCTACCACATTAGATATTCAAACGAGCATATAAACATACCAAGCAATTTTCTCACAGTTGCCAAGTTGTTAGTTACTCCAGTTGCAGTCTCATTGTGAACAATGCAAATAGCCTTTATTGTATGAGAACGGTCGCTTGATAGCTTTGATGCAAGTATATCAAGATTTGCACCTTGTCCCCATTCACTTTCTACAACATCAACATCGAATTTGAGGCGTTGTTGTTGATCAATCCAGAGTAGACTAAACTGCCCAATAAGAAATGTCACTATTCTATCACCAGGTGAAAGTGTGTTTGTTAACGCACTTTCCCATGCTCCAGTACCTGAATGCAAGCAGTCATGTAAAATATGAACCATGTACAAGAACAACAGAAAATATCCTTCAGACATGAAAGTATAAAAGACCAATAGTCTGATAATGTAGAAAACTTGGAAGCAATAACTGAATTTTTCCAATAACCATACTACCTGCTTTTATAGCTCAAAGAGTTTAGTACACTTGAGCAATCAATCAGTATATTCATACTCTAATATGAATCAGAAATTACTGATTTCCTTTTACTATAACAAGTAAAACTTTTAATGTTAATAGAATTATATCAGGAACTTCGAAGATCCCTAAAAAAGAAAAGAAATATTCTAAGGCTTTGTTTGGGATGAATTTTTTATTGCTTTTTAAAATGGAATTTTAATACAAAAATAAAAAATTTTGTACAAAAAGTCCGTTTTAAGAAATAATAAAAATGTTATCCCAAACGAAGAGTCAGTTTAACTTTCTTGAATTACACCTACAAGCTGTTGCGGCCAGCTTGTAAATGTGAAGTTTATCCTTACCCATAAAATCATTTTTGAACAACAGCATATCAACTCAAATTTTGTGGTTTAATGGTTTTCCAGTTTTACCAATGGTTAAACAAAAAAGCACATATTGAGTATAAATCTTGAGGGATTTACATTCATAACACTGAATTCCTATGTGTTTGCATGTATAACATTTAAATCTTTACATTTACTCATATAACACTCAAACACCTGAATGACATCAAAATATATGTATTAAAAGTTATATTTCATTTTGGGTATGCTAATATTAGTAATGTTTTTAATGTTATTTAGAGATTAGAGGGCTATATAAGTCAATATAAAGATTTAGATGCAATATATATAAATATATAAGAATTCAATGATATACACGTAAATCCCACTTAAATATTTAAAATGTTAATTTATCCAGCTTTAAAGTGGTTAACACTCAAAAACATCAATTTATATAAGTTGGGCATGATGGAATATTAAGAAGATATAATCTGCATTAAGGAATATCTTCCACTTTAAGGGATCCTCTAAAATTGCACTTGAATGAACCGTTGTTAATTTTGGATATTATATACTTTATATCGAAAATTTTGTCTAGATATTGCTAATCAAGTTACTACAATATAGATATTCCATTAAATCCGCATTCACATATTCACAATTTAAAAGACATTCTATGGATACAACAACAACAAGCCTTTGTCCCACTACGTGGGGTCGGCTACATGAATCCTTTTTCTCCATTGTGTATGTTAAAAATCAAATTCTCGTTTAAATCTAATAAAGAAAGATCATTTCTAATATTTTCTAACCAAGTCTTTTTAGGTCTACCTCTACTTTTCTTAACATAAATCAAATCTAATATCTCTACTTTTCTAACTGGGTCATCGAAAGGCTATCGTTTTAGGTGACCAAACCATCTAAGGCAACTCTCTCTAATCTTACCTTTCATTGGAGCTACTTCAACCTTTTCACATATATGCTCATTTCTCATCCTATCTCTAAGGGTAAAGCCACACATCCACCTGAGCATCCTCATCTCTACAACACTCAATACATTCTATGGATAATAATAAAAATTAGACTTAAAACTTCTTTTTTTTTTGCATTTTCAACTATTCATTCGAAAAAGAAATGCATTAATGTATACACAAATTGTTTGTTAACCGCTTGATTTATTTAAAATGATGATTTGTTACATTTTACTTTTGGAAGTAGAATATAGAAGAGTTTCAAGTGCAGCATACAGTTAAGTCAATTAAAAACTATCCCATATAACAGTAAAACAAAAAATAGAATTTCTCTAAATTAAAATGAGATGCATTTAAAAATTTAAAACAATTGTTATATGATTTAGTGAAAACATTGTAAAAAAGTTGCAGATCATGCGTAGCAATAATGATTGAAGGTATCATATTTAATGTCTAACATAATATAAGAGGTACGAGTTTGAACCTCAACCACTCGCATCTTGTCTATAGTTATACATTCCCCATCTACCTTATTCTAATTAATCATGGGCAAAGATATTCTAAAACCCTAAATATATTAATTCATTTGGAGGCTACTGCAAATTTCAAGTATTAAATTAGGAATTTTTATAAATTTGTCAAGGAAAATTTTTTATTTCCAAACCTAGAGCTCAAGCATCTCTAAGACTATTGGATTGATAACGAGTGGCATGTAAATGTCTCTAGAACTATATATATGACTCCAATTCGCATGAGTTGCTCTGCTAAAGTTTTTCTATAATCGCCTCTGCTGATTGCTTTCGTGTGTGTTGCTCATTTAATATGTGTTTGTAGAGAGGTATTTATACATCAATGTTGTGGCCTTAAACATAATCTTGGTGGCTAGTTGTGCTCTCACCATAAATTTAGATGATTAAACTTCTATCCCCCTCTTCATGTTCTTCATCATGTGGTAAGAATGTAACTGCTCCATACATCGAATCTCTTTTTAGAGACATTAGCCCAAAAACATCTTATATCATCACTATCAACCTTGTGCGGATCCAATCCTTTTTAAGGATAAATGGATGTTGACTTTTATAATGAAGAGGATTTTTAGGCTCTAAACCCTTTATTTTCACCCTCACTAGGAAATTCTCTAGTGTTATTTTTCCCCTTAGCATTTTAAGAAGATTCTTTACTCAAGATCTTGAGATTTATTAGGGTGGATCATTTTGATTTCTCCTATATCATCACTCGGTTAGCTAATAATAACAATTACGCCAGGATATTTTACCGTATAGTACATTAAAGTCGATGTTCCTTGATGAAAGTTCTAAATTAATCTCATTTTCTTGATGTTACACATGAACCACCCCTTTGACTTATATCTCCCTTCCTAGGCTTTAATTTCAAATTATGAGCCATAGAGCTTAATTCACCATAAAGGTCAACAAACTACTTCAAGTGGAAATTACTAGAGCTTCAACATTTTGTCTTTCACGTGCATTTATCCTCATAGATATGAACATATCTAAAAAACATAACAACATCCTTTCGATGTGGTCTAAAAAGAACGGCTATTAGAGAAAGGTCGAATTTGAAAATATGCCTCAATATTGTTCCTATTGCCATATATTTGGTCTTTTTAATGCTAGTTTTAAATTACAAACTAATCTAAAACAAATAATTTATAAGCCCACACTGACTCAAGAATATGAAACAACTCTCTAAAATGAATAGAAGAAAAATTAAGTCATCGTTGGCCTTTTGAATGATAACTTAGAGCCTATATTAAGGGATAAAGATAGCCCTGAAGGTGGTACCAATACCAAAAAGACATTAATTCCATCAATGAGATCTTGAGTGAAACTCTAATAATTAGAACAAAGATATCTTTGAAATTATTAAGATAATTAAGAAGGTTAATAGCCATGAGGACATCTTCCTTGTTTTTGATGATATTAATGAATAGATCTCTCTCAATAAGAGTATAGCCAAGCTCAATAATTTAAATATATTAAGACAGTTTGCTGAAGACAAGTTTGACATTAACTGCAGAATTAAAGGCTGTCAATCTTGAATTAATCAAAGAAGATACCTAAACAATATTTCTAGAATTAAAAATTACAGGGTGAGTGATTTCTTCTTGGGCAATGAGTGATAGAGAATGCTTGTACTTAATTTCCTGCCTATTAATGTGGTGAAGGTGAATATGTTTATAATTATTTTGTTTGATCTTTAAATCAATGATGTTATTTTTAGGAAAGATGGGAAAGATAACTCTTTTTTCTCTCAAAATGATTGACTATTTTTGTAAAAGATGGCAAAAAAAAAAAAATTTTTTCTTTCAAAATGACTTGGAGAAGTATTAGATAAACTAAACTTAAACATATTCATAAGTATGTTCGGAATGTTTTTATCCCTATTTAATTTTTTTAATGTTGTTAACACTTAAAGGATTCATTTATATTGATAATATCATGCAACTAAGATTACTCTCGCATCCAAATATCATTTCTATAATAACATTGAATCTGTGATGTATATATGTCAAATGATGTCTTGAATTTATATACACATAAATTTTATTTTAGCATGTATTGAGAAAATAAGCTCAACTTGAGTTGATTAGAAAATACTCAATCAATATAAGCTTGGATTGAATTAGCTCGAAAGTTGACTCGAAATCTATCATTTTCTACTTGATTCAAGGCAAAATTGACATTTCCATTTCAAGTTTGAGTTGGCTAACCTGTCTTCAACTCATTATCAACTCTACATGCATATATAAATAACAGAGGTTTTAAGCTCATCAATTTAGTAGTTTTATTATTGGATAGAATTTAAGAACACAACTTGAAATTGATCAGATAAAAACTTTCCACCTGGGTTCTTTTTTATCTCTCTCAAATTAGGATACCATAATTTGTAAGCCAAGGTTATCACTTTGTTCAATCCTCTTTAGAACAGCTGTGTTTTTCTCCTAACTCATTCGCAGTTCAGATTTTAGAGGAACTTTTTTCTTGAAACTATGATCCTTATACTCTTCCTATCAATTATGGAGCTTTTCCCAAAATTTATGAAGTTGGCCACCCTACAAGCATGCAGTGAGGCTTCTGTCAAACATGTCCAGGAAGGTGAAGCTTATATCCACTTCTATGTGAGGAGGATTATCAAGCAATAAAATAATTAAACGATCATAATTTTGAAAGTTAAACCATAGCGTTTAACAGTCCTACGAAATTCTACCAACTTAGCTAAAATACAACTAATCACCATTATTAAATAATAGCCAGTAAGGACTGTGCATCAGAAATCATACCTATGCAGCAACAACACAACATTAAAATTAAAAAATAATAATAATAATAATAATAAACTAGATAAAAACAGAGAGAAACCTGTGGTGGGAATCAGAAAAGGGGTTCCGCTCGTCGTCTTGAATATCTTCTTAACATCCTCAAGTAGAGTCTTCGTCAAGGCTGGCACAGCCGGAGAGCGGTAGTCTTCATTGTTACGGTTCATTGCTCGGATGACCGGCTCCGGGATGTTCACCGGCCCCGGCACGAACAAATGATTCCTCCCCGGCCCATAAACATAATCCATCTTCTTCCTCAGAGGGCAAGTGAGCTCTACAGAGCGCAAAGCTGCAAGTTTACAACTTTATGAAGTAATCAAAATATTAAAAGCAGTAGAAGAAGAGACGAGAAAGAGAAGTAC
Organism: Dendrobium huoshanense; assembly: GCA_016618105.1. Taxonomy (NCBI): domain Eukaryota; kingdom Viridiplantae; phylum Streptophyta; class Magnoliopsida; order Asparagales; family Orchidaceae; genus Dendrobium; species Dendrobium huoshanense. The sequence goes on along the minus strand of CM028352.1, from coordinate 23,599,880 downwards.
CTCTTGGCTTCTCTTGCTTGCCTTTCTAAGCAGCGGGGAAAGAAGAGTTTGGGGGTGAAATATAAGAAGGGGAGATATGGGAAAGGAAGCGGGCTTCATTAGAATCCAGCGTGGAGGATAAGAGGGGGCTCGGCGCAAGCAATCGTAAGGCCGAGAAAGAATATGTAGGAGCGGAAGCGCCAAGATATGATTTTGATGAGGATCAGAAAGGTAGGGAGGAAGGCAGGCCAAGAGAAACTGCACTCCCACACCATATATTTTTTTGAATTTTTCTACTGTTAACATTTTTATTTGGCTTTAGGATGATGAGCCGGCGAAGACCACTTATTTTGATCAAATTATTATAATTTTTGCTTCATATTTTATATCAATTACATTAAAAAATAATATTTGTACATTCGATATTGTCTAGGCCCAATTAAATCTCAAAATGAAACAAGCTCAAATGAAAGTTGACGCACAAAAGAAACAATTCACTATCAAACTTAGAAAAAAAAAATTGCAATTAAATTGAAGTCCTCAAAGCTACTTGACATATTTCTTGGTATCTTTATAAACTCTCATTCAACAGTTACATAACTTGAAATCATCAAGACTATGCATACAACTCGTCAAATGAATTTACTTATAAGCTATCCATTTGTTAGAAGATTTTTAGAGAGAACAAAATCACATCTTTACTTGGAATCCCTTATAAGATCCCTGATTTTTTAATTTTTTTTGGCATTTAGGTCCATTAAGATAAATTATCATAGACATCACATATGCAAAAACTCAAGATCTCTTGATTGATAGTTAAACCTCTTAACTAACAAACCAAGACGAGTTGCATTTTTCTGTGTATTTTAATAGCTACAAATTAGTTAGACTTATAAGAATTATTTATTGAACATTATAGTATAATTTTATATTTATTCTTAAATATAGCTTTTTTGTTAGCCTTTATCTCAACTCATGTCTATAAACAGGAGGTCTGAGGGATATTCTATTGCATTTAGTAGTGGAGCTGGGCATAAATTAGGTTCTTTTAAATATTCCTCAAAGTTTTTCGCTCGAGTTTAAGATCGACATTGATAGTTTAAAAAAAAATTATTTGAGTTTTTATTTTAAAAAGATAAAATATATGTAATTTGTAACTTTTGTTTTTCATATTTTAAAAGTGCTGAATGGTTATTTTATTATAAATATAATTAAATATTATTTTTGAAATATAAGTGACTAAAGTATAATTAATCAACTATTTCCCAATTCTATTTTATATTTTATTTTTTATAATGGTAAAGGAGACAAAGCTCTTTGAACAAATATTATATTTATCATAAAATCAATTTTAAAATATTTAATTTATCATGATAAAATTTTTATTATGATATTCAAAAAAATTTATTTCTATATAAAAATTCGAGCTAAGAGATGATATAAAGGAAAAAAGATTATTAATTAAGATTCTCTTTTAATAAATATATATATATATATATATTTATTTATTTATTTATTTATTTATTTATTTATTTTATTTGAAGGGAAGGGGAGGGGGGAGTGGGCCAACCTTATTGCACGCTCCGGAATCTAAAGTGATTTTTTTCCTCTCTCTTTATCACCTTTTCAATTAACAACCAATGATAAATCATTTACAACTAAATCAATTTGACATTCATAGTTGATTAATTGCATTCTCATTATTATACTATTCAATTACTTTCTGTTTGTAGTGTCCAAAATAACATATGCAATGTCTTCATAGGCTACAAAATAATATACATAAACCAAAAGAACTGAAAAAACTAAAATATCATTACAGCTAAGCTTCAATCTACAGACTCTTTACATTTACCTAAAATCATGTAAAATTCCGTAATAAGAATAAAAAACCAACAAATAATTAAAATCTTACAGCTGAAATCAATGCGATAAGAAAAGAAACTATATATATATATATATATATATATATATATATATATATATATATATATATATATATATATATATATATATATATATATATATATGCTACAAATCATATAAAAAATCTATGCATCAATATATATACATATTATCTGTACGAGTCACTCAATTTATAACAAATCACATTTTAGTATATTATATCATCAGTGCTAGTTATAGTATTAGTAATAATATCAGTATTAGTATTCTCAATGTTAGTCATAGTAACAATAACAATAATCATTAATCAGTAATAATAGTCAGTATCATTATAGTGTAAGTTGTAGTATCATGAATTGTTAGGAGTAATCATTGATAATAATTAGTATCAGTGCAATATTTAAATATTCAAAAGAGAGTATCTTGAACTTGCCCTTGCACTTATAACTCCCAATTAGTTGCCCCTTATGACTCACAATCAATGAACTCCTTATAACTCCCCTTGAAACACATGAAGTCACCTTGACTCTTTATAACTCTTAATTAATCTTTAGCTCCTTATGACTCCTATATATTGATTCTCATCAATAGACCACGTAGATCTTGAGAATATCACATGAGGTTATCATATTATATATCTGATATCAATTAGAACATCATTTTTCAACCCTTTTTTATTCTGCCTTTTTCCTACTAATTTTACATATAATTTTTGTATACATTTAACCAATGAAAATACTTTAAAATCATATCATATGATTCAAAATAATCAAATATATACATAAAAAAATTATATAATGAAAATTTTTGAAATTAGAAGATAATATATTTTTGGGAGATTTAGAAGAGATAAAATCCGTAAAAATCATAATCATAAAAAACATAAGATGTGTAATAGCCCGTATTTTAACTTAGGCAGATAAATTTTTTTAAGAGTCGTTATAAGTTCAAATCATAAACTATTTGTCCATAGCATTGATATTATAATGCTTTGATTATATTAATTTTTGATATTTTTTGGGCACTTGTGCAAATCCTTATGAAATTGACGCATGTTAGTACAAATGAGGAGTTTAGAACTTTTAGGTGTCCATTTTGCAAACCGATTTAACCAAATAATTTTAAATAAAATGAACTATTTATGAATATTTATCAATAATTTTTTAAGCCAAAAACAATTATATGAATTTATACTAAAAATTAATTAAATTATAAAGTTAAATGATTATTATATTATAAAATATAAATCCATTATAAGCCATTTGTTAAATAAGCTTTTTAATCCATTTCCCTTATTCGATCAACTAATTAAGAAGGATTAGGGAGAAATGAGAAGTAAATATATGAGAGAGAAAAGATAATTTAAGATTTAAAGGTCGTAGATCAATTTTTTATCATTGATCATATTGTGAAATTTGCTTATCTCATTGTAAGGGACCACTATCCTATTTTTTATTTCAATATATTTATATTTTTTATAATTTTTTTAGCAAATTTGTATTTTCATTACAAATAAATGAGGATAATTAACTTTATATTGGTAAAACTTTCATAATATAGAGATTAAGATTATAAATATTATAAGTCTTTATTTAAGATTTTTTATTGTTAATTTTTAAAAGTAATGATTTTTGTCTATTCAAAAAATTTATTTTGACATCTAAAAATAGTATTTAGTTCAATTAAAGCTCAGAATATTATTTTTTACACAATTTTTGGTAATTTGGTTAATTTTTAAAAAATTGAATTATCTGGTCATTATTACTATTATAATACTATGATAATAATCCATTTTTGAGAAAAATAAGTAAAGACTAATTATATATTCACTAATATTGGCTAAAGACTGATTAACTTTTACGGAATGGTGGACTGAAGGGCTTTTTTTTAAATATTGTGATTTAATATTATTCTTTATTAATTCACATGATTCACTGATTGAGAGTTATAAAAAAAAATAATTTTTGTACTGACGGGCATAGAGTGATGACTTTGTTTACTAAACTAATGGTTTAATGATACTGATATTATTTTAAAACTTCTTACTTATTTAGAGTGATTACTGAATTGTATGTTATTGAGTTATTATTTTTTTACAGTATATATTCATTATTACTGCATGAATTTATTGTTGTTGCATTATTTTATTACTCCTGTCACTATACTATTTTTGTTACCGATATGGATACTGATATTATTTAATATTATTAATTCACTACACTTATACTAAGTATGTGACATAATAAGCACGTAATATAATGAGTATGTTACATATTAGATAGTATGTGTACACTCTTATATGATTTTATTATATTGATATGATTTTGATAATTTTTATTGACGCTTTAAATTTATCACTTATATAATTTTTTTACTGATTGATAATACTTATATGAACACTTTTTATCGATTCAACACTCATACTAATTTACTAATTTTTGTATCATATTATTTTATTATTTATATATTCTACTACTACATGTGAGCTTTGTTATTTTTTGCACAGATTCATGATCATATGAATGTTAATGCTATATGATTTAACTGAAGACATGCATATTGCTCATTTGTCATAATAGGAGTTCAGCTAGAGGATTTGGTTACTTGTTGGGCTCTTGAGTTCATTATATGTAGTTAAATAATTTCATATTGGTTAGGATTCTTCAGGTTCAGGTTCACATTATTTTAGCTATTATTTTATACTCATGATAGAGTATTTATAAATTGATTGTATATATCATGAGTAGTGTATATAATTTTAAAAAAATAAATACAGATATATATATATATATATATATATATATATATATATATATATATATATATATATATATATATATATATATATATATATATATATATATATATATATATATATATATATATATATATATATATATATATTGATGTTTTGATCGATAACTTTATTTTCGCTAATATTTAAATTGATAAAAGAAATTAGATAGCTTTGATTATTATTTATTATAAGATAAAAGAATAATTATTTCAAATTAGATTCTAGAGCATGATAACATGATAGTTACTTGCAACGATCTGAACACTTATTACAATATAAGCAATGAATGAAAATGACCAAAATTAGCTTTCTGTCTACTCTTCGTCTCCCTCTCCCTTTCCTTATCAAGCAAGTCATAGCTAAAATGGGAGGTGGCACTAAAATACTTTAATGTATATATAAAAATAATGTTAGTGGCCTAGCGCCATAATGCTTAGACCCAATGCTGCAGTGCTACATGTTAAATCCAAAATTACTGTAAAATAGAGACTCAAACACCGCGGTGACATTTTCTGATGTCGTTGTGCTCTTAAAACTAGCATCATAGTCCTCACAAATAGAATGCCAAAGCGCTCAAATTCAAACAAAAATTCATATTTTAAAATACTTTTCAATTTTGGGTTGTTATAATCTCCCTGTCTTTGAAAAATATTATCCTCAATATTTCTATCAATCCAAGAGAGGGAACATGCTCAAAATAATTTTTTTAAAGCAAATCGACTAATCAATATTCAAATAATTATAAATCTGAAATCACATCAAAATTGATTCAAAGATGGGTTAGGGGTGTCACGACCTGACCCGATATGACCCTACCCAACCTCCCAAGTATTACCATGCTTGATCATGGCAAGAAGCAGAAATTAAGCCCAATAATCAATTGGAGAAGTGTTGAAAAACTAAATTTCTCATTTATATACAACTCAGAGAAACTATTAAATATAATAAAAGCATAAGATAATTGAATCTCAAAAATAGTCTTTTATATATCCCTCATATATATATATATATATATATATATATATATATATATATACAATAGCGCTTAGCAATAAAAGTACAATAAAATAAAGTCAAGCCAGGAAAAAAATGAAACTAACCAAAAGCATACATACACCATATATTAGAGCATGATATCAAAACTACTTAGCTCGCTCCTTTCTCTTTCCCTAGCAAAAAAATTAAAACAAAAGCATGAATAAGCTGACATGGCTCAATATGCTATCATAGCCTAAAACATAAATCAACAACTTAAATCACAAGAACTTAAAATGTTGTATTGAAATAATAAACTAAAGTACTGTATGGAAAATTGAAATTGAAGCATGTACTGATATTGAATTAAAATAAATATTTAAATAACTACTTAAATTGTATTGAGATTAATTGAAATATAAATAAATATTTCATAATAACTATTAGAATGGCCCTCAAACCCAATTTCCAACATATAATAAATAATAGAATCCTTTCTCCTCGCTAACAAAATTCTCTCTCTGCCAACAAAATCCATCCTTAGCCCGTTGGCTTCAAAACTTCCAACACATAATGGATAACATAATCCATTTTTACCACCAACATAATTCATTCTCTTTGCTAATTCATATAATTCAAACATTTCAAACACAAATGCTAAAAATAAAGTTTATTCTATACTACTGAAACAATCATAATATTATTATATAATTCTAAAAAAATGCCTTAACGGTTGTTAAATAATTTCGCACCTAGTGTTCTACAGGTTGCCAAAACTAAGTTTTCAAAATTTTATCACATTACGGCCATAGATTAATTATAATAGCATTCTAAAATTTTAACTGAACTGAAGCACTATTTTTAGTTGTTAAAATAAAATTTTGAATTGATAAAAATCTTTGCTTTTCAAAATCACCCAAAAAAAATTTCAAATAAATACTCAAAATGTCCATAATAATCATACCAACAATATATAAAAAGTTACATAGTTAGAATTTACCTGAATATGCTAAAACTGTATTTTTTTAAATCAAATTATAAATTTGATCAAAAAATTTGAATTATTAAAAATTGAAATAACCAAAATGCAACTTACATTGATCCGAGCAATTATTTGAACTAGGCTGATAGCTTAAAACGATTCGAATGGCCAAAAACAGACTTTCTCTCTTTAAAAATCTCTCTTCCTCTCTCCCTAGTGTTAGTTGATCAAACGGATCAAATGACAAAACAATGGATTTAGATATTTTTAATTGCTAAATTTAGCCCAGTGCCTAGGCACCACGGTTCCAGCATCAGTGCGCTAGCTCATTTTCAAAAATTCAGAACTAACAGCATCGGGGAGCCATTATTCCAGCATCGGGACGCTTCGAGGAAAACAATTCCAAATTTCACAACACATGCATTCAGACCCTTGGAATCCACTATAGAAGACATGCATACCTTTTTCATGCACAGATCATTCTCAGACACATGCAAGAAAGTTTAAATGTAGAAATTAAATAGGTTTTTTTTGTTAAAACCAGCAGTAGGGGCTTACACGTTAATTCAAAAAATGGTTACACGATCCTTAAAATGACCCTCCAGCTCGCTACTGCTCATAAGAGCTACATGCAAAAAAGAGACAAAAAATCCTAAGAGCCAGAGGTTCCTTATCCTACGAGTACAAGAAATGCATAAATAAAGCCTAGGGCTGTGAGGAGACAACACCCAAAAAAGGAAGAGAAGATTTGTCCTATTCAGCTCAAGCTTCCTGCAAAAACACAGATAACCAAAAATATAGAAATACAAAGTATAAACTAAGAGTACCTTGCGGTCATTGAAGCATCCTAAGATCGAATTTAAAATGTACCTGCAAGAAGCACTCCAAAAAAGAAAATTAGAACAATAAAAGTAAAGACACATAAAAAATCCCCCAGCCTTGATGGCCCAATCTTTACTATTCACGTAAAAGTTCCCCAGCCTACCGTCCAGAAGAATAGGATTATCCCCAGTACTCCAAAAGTTCCAGCAGTCCCTCCAGACATTCCCATTTAAAACATAGCCATTAATGCAATTGTAATTCCAGATAACCTCAAATCCATTCTCGTTAGCAGAGACAGCACCAAAAAGATAAAAAACACCAGTCCGGCACACGACTTGATTATTCTGGAAATAACCACTGCTAAAGACACACCACAGACAGCTCATCCTATTCCAGCAAAATAGAGACATACCCCAATACTGATTGTAGCAAGGAAAAATAAACCCACCTTTACCAAACATCAAACCCACAACCTCAGTGCACAACCAGCTCCACCAGATAAAAACCCACCAGAAAATCAAAAAAACTGTCAAAGAGCAGCAAGTTCCCAGCAATAATAAGGACAGTAAAAAACACCCCAGCCAACATAGAGGGTAGAAAACCAGCAAAACAACCACCAAACAACCCAGGAACACCCAGAACAGACCCAAAAAACATCAATTTAATTATGGCGAATGTAAGGTAAACCAATTTTATCAAGAATAATCATGCCTTTTAGAGGAACCAGAATCGGAGACACAGGATGTTCTAGAAAATTCTCACTATAAGCACCAAAATTAGCAAGCCAATCCACACAAGCATTACCTTCACGATAAATATGTGTGATAGTAAAATTAAGTAAGGATAAAGCCATTCTAATTTTTTCTGATAGTGTAAAAATCATGAGGGAAACAAACATCATTCTTAGAAAAAATATGAATAACAAGAGTATAATCCACCTCAATGTTAACATTTTATAAACCCATCCTCAAACAAATTTGTAAACCTTGATACAAACCCTTCAGCTCAGAGGTTAAAACATAACAAAAGGCAGAGGACCCAAGAAAACTACAATGGGATTACCTTGAGAATTCCTGATAATACCACCCATACCAGCTTTAGTAGCATGTACAGAACCATCAATATTAAGTTTGACATACGGATCATAAGGTTTAGTCCACTGCACAATAAGATCCCTATTAATTCTAATGCCCTCATTATGAATCCCAAAGTGATCATCCAAAGAATGGATGTTGGTAAAATGCTTAATAGAAATGAGATTGGCAGCTTTCAGCTGTAGTATTTTAAACCTCACTTTGGATATAATGTCATAAGCATTCATCTTAATACCCAAGTGCTTAGCATCATTTCTACTATTCCAAAGATACCAAATGATCACAATAGGAAGAATATTATGAATATGACCTTTGCCATCGGTAAACCAAGTTTTGAGAATACCATCCAAATCTAAATTAGCATTAAACAAACTCATACCAGCCAAATTAAAGAAGTAAGACCAAACTTTACTAGCAATAGACCCATTCACGAAAACATGTTGTAAGCTTTCAATGTTGAGACAGCATTGACATTTAGAAACAATAATAAAACCTTTATTCCACAGAATATTATCAATAGGAACAAAACCCTTAAGGCACTTCCAAGCAAGCAGGGAATAAGATAAAGGAATAGTATTGTGCCAAAGAGCTTTAAAGGTCGTAGAAACATCACTTTTAATTCTAGTCTCTTCCCAAATATTCTTAAGAATAAAATTACCAGAGGAAGATAACTTAAACATAATTTTATCATTAACATGCAAATTTAAGGGGATTTGAATAATTTTTTCAATGATATCTAAAGGAACCACCTTCTGCAGCTTATGTATGTTCCAATCCCCATTGTAAACAAATTCATTAACTTTCGTACTAATAATGGTATGAGTGTTAAGGTAATTATCAATAGATCCAGTACCCAACCAATTATCTTGCCAAAAAGCAACCTCCCCAATGCTAATTCCCCATTTAATATAGTTCTCAGCCTCCCACTTAATCTTACACAGTCTTTTCCAAACCTGAGAGTCCAAACTTTTATAATGGCAAGCCAGAGGATTAAGATTCTTACAATATTTTGCATTCATAAATTTAGCCAATAAACTGTTATTAGATCTAAATGCATACCAGAGTTTATGAGAGAAAACATGAGCAGTGTCAAAAATAGACTTACAACCCAATGCCCCTTCATTATAAACACCACACAGTTTTCTCCAAGAGGCACAATTAATACAAGGTTTATTATTAGTGGCCCCCAAAAGAATTTATTAATCAATTTCTCCATTCTCATACAAACATTAGGAGGAGGTTGCAAAGTGTGAAACAAAAAAATAGGAATAAAATTTAGAACACTTTTTATCAAGGTTAATCTACCACCATAAGAAAGAAAGTTAGAGGACCAATTAAGAAACCTTTTTTGAAAAATAGTAAAAATATTACCAAATAGAAAAATCTTTTTCCTCCCTTTAAAAAGAGGCGTGCCAAGGTATTTAATAGGAAGAGAAGACTGGTTAAAACCACAAACCCTTTTAATGTCATTAACTCTAGTGTTACTCACAGAAGAACCAGTAATAAGGTTTCTCTTATCCCTATTAATCGAAAGACCACTAATAAGCTGAAAAGAAGATAAAAATCTAGCAAGACATTTAATATTTTTAATCGAAGCATTAGAAAAAATAATAAAGTTGTCAGCAAAGCTAAGGTGAGTAATAGGAGGACCACCAATAGTACGAAAATTAAGCATCGGGTGCCTACTATAAAGATTCTCAATCCCTCTAGAAAGATATTCCATAGCTAAAATAAAGAGAGAAGGGGATAGAGGATCACCTTGCCTCAAACCATGCTTAGAAGGGAAGAAACCGTGAGTATTCCTATTGATAATAATAGAAAAAAAGCAGTTTTCAACACTATTCTTGATAAGCATCAGAAAATAATCATTAAACCCCATCAAGTGTAAAACTTTGTAAAGAAAATCCCACTTCAAATTATCATAAGCTTTAGTGATGTCAAGTTTGAATAAGATGTTGCCACCAGTAACTTTAGCATTCAGATCATGAACCATTTCTTGAGCCAAAAGAATATTGTCAAAAATACTACGGCCTTTAACAAAAGCAGTTTGGTTTATAGAGATAACATTAGACAATATAGATGACAATCTAGAAGTAATAATTTTGGCCACTAATTTGTTAAAGAAAGTGCACAAACTAATAGGTCTAAAGTCATTCCAGTACATATAATTATCTTTTTTCGGAATAAGCACAATATTAGTGGACAAAAAGAACTTAGCATAAGGGTTACCTTTGAAAAATCATGCACAAAATTAATAATATCAATCTTGATAATATCCCAAGTTTTAACAAAAAATTTTGTAGTAAAACCATCAGGTCCAGCGACGGAATCCCCATTCATGCTTTTAATAATATTCCAAACTCCGGCCTCCGTAGGAGGATGAATAAGCAGCACATTATCCTCCTCATTCACCATCTTAGGAATAATGCTAGCATTGTCAATAGGAAAATTTAACTTATAAGAGCTAAAAACACCTTTAAAATAATCAACACCAGATTTAACAACCAACTGATCCGAGTCATAAACCATGCCTTGAGGATCCACAATTTTATGAATATGATTCGTCAATCTATTCTTGTTAACCAAAGCATAAAAGAAGAGGTGTTCTTATCCCCCTCAGTAGTCCAAGCAATAGAAGTTTTTTGTTTCCAAAAAGTTTCTTCCTGATTTTGTAAATGAAAAAGAAGAAGCTTGGCATTATCAAGATTAGAAATATTATCATCAGAATGATTTTCAAGTAATAATTTTTCCATATCTAACACCTTACCTATAGCTTCTTTGATATTATCAAAAATATTTTTAAAAACATGCTTGTTCCAATACCTAAGAGTTTGCTTAAGTCTACTTAATTTAGCCCAAAGCCTAGCCATACCAACAATATTGTTATCAGGAAAAATAGTAGCATTCCAATTGTTAGCAACCACGTTTAAGAAATCATCATGAGTAATCCACATATTTTGAAATATAAAAGCCAAAGAAGGTTTGATATTATTCTCAGAAATTTGCATAAGAATCGGAGTATGATCAGATAATGTTCTACTTAAATGCTAAACATGAGTCATATGATAATTGTTAATCCAATCATTGTTAAAAAGAATTCTATCCAGTCTTTGCCACATGGAGGATCTATACCAAGTAAAAACACTACCAGAAAAACTAATATCCATTAAATTGCAGTTAGAAATCATTTGATTAAAATCATCCATAGCATTCACATTAGGAGGATTACCCCCGATCCTTTCACTAGCATTAGAGATGATATTAAAATCACCTCCCACACACCAAGGACCATTAGCATTATTAGCAAAATCAACTAAACAATCCCAAAGAGGAATTCTACCAAGTCTAGTACATAAAGCATAAACAAAAGAAGCATTGAAAAATAAACTTATCATAAGAAATGTAAGCATGAACCACTTGATCAAAATCAGAAATAACAGTAACATTGTAGAAGTTTTTCCACATGATCCAAATTTTGTTAGAACAGTTAGCAAAACTAGAATTAAAGCCCAACCGAGTAGTAACATAGGTCAACTTATCAGAAGAAACAAAAGGTTCAAGAAGCACCAGCAGATTAATGTTGTGGATACGACACAAATTCCTAACACGAGTTTTAGAATCCTTCCCCCCAATCTCCCGCACATTCCAAATAAGGGCTTTAAACATTAGGGTTTTTCTGATTAGTTTGAACCCTAGTAGATCTAGGTGTTTCTGGCATTTGATTTTTTTCCATGTTTCTTTTTTTTCTTTTGCATTTGAGGAGAGCCTTCCTCTTCAATATTTTTAGTAATATTCTCATAACCGTCGGACGAAGAACCACTATTTTGGCCACCCCCATCTCCCAATTCCTTCATATTTTCAAGAACAAGACTAGATTTAGATTTAGGTATATACTCCCCTTCTTCACGATCCTCCATACCTTCCTTACATTTGTCATGAATAGTCGTAGCAAGAGATTCACCCATAGTAACCTCCTTTTCAAACATAGAATCAACAGAAATAAAAATTTTGGGGCTGTTTTTAGATTCTTCAAGAGAATCTTTATGCACTAAATCTATAACCGGGATAGGACCAATAACATTTTCCATTTCCGTAACATTTTCCAAATTGTTTAAACCATCCACCTTCTCACCACTGGAAGTATCAATAATGGGAAAACTACCAACCTTCTCAACACTGGATGGAAGATCGTCCAGTGAAACAGGAGGAATAGAATCCTTCTTAATGATATAAGTATCCGTTAAGTTTCCCTTACCATTGGAGTTGTTGGTAGTTTTCTTGAGTTCCGGATGCAATTTAAAATAGTCAACCAAGGCATGCCCGTGGGATTTACAATGAGAACAAAAATTAAGGACCTTTTCAAATTCGACCTTTTGTAAATATCCGAAAGTTTTAGATCCAACCCAAACTTCTTTAGCATACTTTTTCGTAATATCAACCTCCACAAGAACCTTAGCCACCGACGGCCGAGTTCTTGAGGCAGTAGCTTGGTCCGTCTGGAGAGGACGACCAAAAATGGAACCGAGAGCATATAAAACTTTGGTGTTAAAGAAGTGAAGCCTTAAATTCGGAAAAGAAATCCATATGGGCACGATCGGCGACTCTTCCTTAACATCAAAAAAAGGAGTCAATTTTAAAATGCGTATTTGACAGTTCAGAATAAAGTAAGATCGACGAGCAAACATGCGACTATAGTCCAAATCATTGGATAATTGAATGGCAACATGCTTTGAATCTAACAAACCCACAGAGTAAAATCTCGTTAACTTAAGATTACCGAAAAAATTACGGATCGCGTCAAGATTGGGTCTACGGATACCAAATTTACCAACTAACGTAAAACGAAAGGGAGATGCAAGCTTTAAAACTTCTTCATCGAAAATCAGAACCGCAGGCACACCGTTAAAGGTAGATTGAGGAAGTGAAGGAAGGGGTGGTGTCCCCGAGAGGACATCCTTAAAGGAGCGAGATTTGGTCGGCGAAGGAGCATCTTGGTCCAGGTTAAAGAAACCTTTGTTTGGATCTTGCGTCTTGGAGGCAACATTCCCCCAAGGGGTCGAGGAGGAAGTCCCCGCCATCAACCCGTAGCCCAAGAAGGGCCAAAAGCAAGAGATCTCACCAGTCGAACATAACCAGTGAGAGAAACACACAAAAAATACACGAAAACCAGGATGAAGTAGCCGGAGAAACGAAGGAGACGGGGGAGCCCTAAATCGCCAGAGCGGCGCTAGGGTTAAGGAGAGAGAGCGATGTTGGTTTTTTGTTAATTCAATAGGTTACTTTAATTCTAGTAGGGTTATACCAATTTGAACGACACTCTAATCTTGGAGCTCTGACAAGGGAAAGAAGTCTACTGATCGAGCTGGTTATGCTCATTTATAATATTTTATATTATGTAGATTTTTTATTTTTATTTTGTTATTTTTGCAGGAAAAGATTTGTTTGACTATAGGCTTTGAAAGTAGAAAACTTAAGGTTAATATTTAAGTGTTAGAGCATTCATCATTCTAGAACCGAAGGCTTAAGAAAATATTAATATTAGAATCCTATGATTTCAAATAACAAATTAAATATAAAATAAGATTTGTCATATTTTTACACCCTTCCAATATTATGAAATCCCAAAAATGTCACAAGTAAATTCTCTTCAAATGGCTAAAATTCACCATTAATTATTTTTAGATTTTAATATTTGGGGAGTCCTGTAATACTTCATGAAGACCCACAAACTTAGAGGAAGGTCATACTAGTTATTTTTTCAAAGACCTAGATTCTTTGTATGTTTGCAAAGTGGCACAAAGCTTTGAGGATATCTACAAGGGTTTTGCGAAGGCTTGCAAATTTTACAAGAAAGGATGTCAACCTGCGTGTAATAAGCTTCTTTAGCTTAGCCACTTGATCCACTAATGAGGGGGGATTGAGATTGAACACCCAATAATTTTGATAGGATGAAAGACTTAATAAAATTTATTGATTCATGATAGTGATTTAACATCTAATGTTTATTATTGTTTTAATTTAGTTCTGCATTTGATTTCTTTGCTATTTGTTTGGCTATAGATAAAAGGATCTTCTGCAGTCCTTTAGATTGGCCATGGCACTTGGTTTTTATTGTAGGACTAAGAAGGGAATCCCTTTTTATGTATTGTCTAGGCCATCTTGTTGTCTCTTTCTTTTAGAATGTTGAGGCTGATCAGAGCACAAATTTAATGTAGTCCATTTGCTAGCACCTGCATCTTCTCATCTTCTGATTTTCTTCTTTTATGACATTACTAAGGTGCTCATACAAACTTGCCTTTCTTTAAAAAACATGTTCATCACTCTTTGGTTTCGTTTTTGGACGGCATTTTTACTGCTTCTTAAAATATTTTTTTAATACAAAAATTCTTATTTTTGTACATGACAAATGCTTTTTTTTTACTAAAAAACTACTTTCAGAAGTAATAAGAAAGATGTCCTAAACGAAACCTTTATCCCAGATTGGAGGTTACTTTCAGCTACCTTAATTAGCATTGAGGTGAAGACCAGAAGCAATCTTAAGAAGGCATGTAAGTTGCCTGCTTGGTAGACCTGATAAGAAGCATGCTTCTTTGAAAAGGCCCATTAAGAAAACTCCAAAGTTTGTTCTTTATTTCTCATAAGGATTACTAGCTAATAATATATATTCAGTATAAATATGCACGATTCCACTTCATCTCACGATAATTTGTTCATTTTAGGAAATTAGAGGTTCCAAACTTAAAATTCTTGGCCTTCAGTTTTTTTTTTTTTTGGCTTGGGCTCCGATCCATTATTTTCTCTTCACTGAAACTTTTCTTTCACCCTTTTTTTTTATATTTTTTTTATTTTTTTTATTGGGCTTTAAAGGAAATTGCAACTATAGAATTCAATGACATTCCTCTAATAATGAGCACAAGGGGCGTGAGTGGGAAAAAGTTAACTCGTAAGCGTGCTCAAGGTCGGCTCAATAAATTACTTATGAGTCAAGCTCTATGGACTAACGAGTCAAACTAGTGGCAACCCTACTGACTCGTTAGCTCGTGAACATGCTCATTTGAAAAATACTTGTTGCAAGCTAGAATATATACGGTGATGGAGTTAGAAAGTTTTCGTTTCAGCGTTGTACAGATATCCAACACACAAACAGGAAAGAAATAAAAACACCAGGATTTTTACGTGGAAACCCTGGAAATGGAAAAAAACCGCGGGCCACACCCAGTTGAAAGAATTCCACTAGTATTTTCTTGAGATACAAGAGGCTGACTCGTCATTAAAATTTAGGACGATCAAATTACAATGATTCACTTCCGGATTGAAATCAAGTTACAACGTTGGACGGAGTTCCGACGTCACTTAGAGATCGGGCTGAATTCCGGCGTCGATTAGAAGTCGGGCAGAATTCTGGCGTCAGTTGGAAGTCAGGAAGAATTCTGGCGTCGCTTGGAAGTCAGGCAGAATTCCATCGTCGTTTGGAAGTCGGACGGAATTCCGGTGTCATTTGGAAGTCGGGCAGAATTCCGACGTCGCTTGGAAATCGAGCAGAATTCCGGCGTCGGGCAGAATTCCGGCGGTGGTCGAGGAGGAATTTCTTTCTTCATTTCTTTCTTCTCTTCTCTTCTTCTTGCTTGGGTCCCCTCTCAAGAGAAAGAAGGGGCTATTTATAATTTTTTGAGGATGGCATGACCCATAAATAGGAGGAGGATCAAGGGCAAAGGTGGAGTGGTTCAGATGGACAATCGATATTGAATCCCTTGATCGTGGACCGTTTGTCATATATTTAAAGGACTTAACGATATCGGAATTTGGCAATCTTGAGCTCGTTGGATTCATCTCGTCGAGTCGCTCGATTCGACTATAAGCATGTCATGTTTGAAAACCGCTTGGTAATCCAAATTGTGGTTTGAACCTTCCAACAATGCTTCGGGTCTTCGATTCGGACCCATTTGAGCTCAGATCGAGTTGAATTTGATGTCGTTGGGTTTGTATTTCTGAGATGCTCAGTTTGACTTTAAGTTTGCTGAAATCAGAGTTCAGGTGATCCCATATTTAATTTTTGAAATTTTCGGCTTGATTCTGCCTCAAGATTTGTGCCCGATCAAGAGATAATTTTTTATGATATATCAATACTAATATAAAATATACTTAAATTATATTAGCATTCGGGAGTTTAAGTATAAAATTATTAAATATATTTAAAAACTATATCTCACTTCTTAATATCAAATGTTTTCTTATTATTTCTCTTCCAATTTATTAATTGTTCTCTATTTTATTATACCAATTGCTTGAATCAAACTTATTTTCTTTCTTTATAATAAATGAGCTACCTTGTGAGTAAACTCGAATTTGTAGACTTTAGTTTGAGCTTGAATTTGCACTCAATTAATTAATCAAGCTCAAGCTCAAATCGGAGGTAACTTAATCTCGGCTCGACTTGTTTACGCAACTAATGAGTAAAATTGAATTATGGAATTTTTTTTGTCTTGTTTGGTTTAATGTAAAGTTACAACCAGCCATAATATGGCAGTGCTAATTTCCAAACCAACTAGTTAGTTTTTAAAGATATTTTCTATTTGACAAATAACCTTCACTACTAATTAGTCTCTTTAAAGTTTTGTTTGGGACAGTTTCTTTGTTGCTTTCTATAACTACTTTCTAGTACAAAAATTATTTGAATTAAAAATTTTTTTACTAAAAAATAGTTTTACGAAGTAGTAAAAAACTATCCCAAATAAAGCCTAAATCTCTCGTAGATAAACACAGAAAGCTTTTGTAGCATAAGTTTTACATCTTTCAATTATTGAAATGAAGGAAGATGGGATAGAGATTGAGAGAGAAACTTCTCCCATTGAGGCCTTCAAATCAATAATTACAAACAAAAAATCTGCAGTTCTTTTGTTAGGCAGACTCAATTAACAACCAAATATTACTCCTAAACCTATTTGAAATAAATTTGGAGTTAAATTTCTTCTAAGATGGTCTGTCTCTTATGTTAATGCTTCTAACACTACAGGAAAATCGTCCATTTCCGGCGGACTTTGTAATTTTCCGGCGGTTAAAACTCCGCCGGAAAAAATGGCGTAGGAAAATAAATTCCGGCGGTTTTTTCCGGCGGCAAATTATTCCGGCTTGCCGGCGGTCTTAAACCGCCGGTCAAATTAAAAAACAATTAAAAAAAAAAATCCTCTGTCGGCAACGCCTCCCGCGCGCTGCCCCTAAGCCAGCGACGTCTCCCGCGCGCTGCCGCTCTGCCAACGACCTCCCGCTCCCCCGCGCTGTCGCACTGCCGGCGACGCCTCCCGCTCCCGCGCATTGCCGCTCTGCCGGCGACGCCTTCTGCTCCCGCGCGCGGGCCTCGTCGCAGCTCCCGCGCAGCTGCTAGCCGCTCCAACGCGCATGTGCGCCCGCGCGTGCGCCCCTGTCTGCCGTGAGGTTCGAACCGCGTCGATTGGGAAAAAACGCAGGCAACAGACCGAATTGCTAAATGTGATATACGTTTTAGTTGTCAATATTTTTTATTTAAACTATAATCGAACCGTAAATAAATTAATTTTTAGTTATAAAAAATATGGAACTAATTAATTTAAAATAAAAAATTAATATTTAATATAAAATAAAAATTAACTAACTAATTAATTTTAAAATGAATATTAATTAAATAGTTTAAATCATTTAAATTAATTTATATTTAATTATTTGTTAAATCATTTAAATAATTTAAAATTTATTCATTTTTCTTTAAATTTTTAAAAGCCGTCGGAAATTCCCATGGTAAAAAGCCGCCGGAAGATTCCGCCGGAAATTAGTAATTTTCCTGTAGTGTAAACTATTGGTTTGAAACCACCCCACTTGATTTGCTTTTAACCTTCATTTTGTCATACCATCGCTATTTTTGTTTATGTCAGTGCAGAAAAATATGATCTGGTAACATTTTGCATTTTTTGTGTTAATTTTGTTCTCTTCCTAATAAGCATCATACATGAAGAAAATACAAATGCAAAAAGTAATGTCAGAGAAGGGATTGTCACAGTGTAGATGTTTCCACTTGCTCGTTGGTGCATTCTTAAGACCAATCGCGACCGAACGGCAAAGAAGTGTATGTCGTCTGCCAAACGATCCAATCGAATGCAAAATTGTCCGCTAATCTCTGAGAGTGAACAGTGCAAAAATTGGTTTACATGATTTGCGGAAGAAGCACATGAAAGAGGAGAACGACGGTTCATTTGCAGCAAGATGAAGAAGAGCACGAAAGAGAAGAAGAAATGGAGTTCGATTGGAGATATATTACTGTATTTTAGAGTTTTACTATATTTTGGAGTGGAAAATAAGTTTTTAGGTTGAATATGACCTAAGTGATTCCAATTGAGGCCATTACATAACCTGGCTATATTTCAGTTGATATTCATTTAGAAGAAAAATGTGATGACAGTATTGAATATGTGGGTGGTTTGCTTCACACTTATGTACTTCCCTTCCTAAATAATTTTGGGTACTTAAGACTTTTTGGTTCCTTGTGATTGTTGCTACATCAAGTCAATCAAGGTATCATTTTGTTAGAAAATTGTGTTGTTTTGCTTCTTTTTTCTATAAAGCCAAATCTGTTGTATGGAAAGTGTTCGAAACATCAGACCTCTTCTTGGAACTCAAATTTGTTTTGGGGTCCCTTTGTCCCAAAAATATTGGGCTTTGTATAGAACTATTTAATTGATTATATTTAAGCAATCACTATCAAAATTCTTTAATTAGTGCAGCACTTGATAATAACGGTTTGAAAATTGCAGCTAATTCAAGGAATTAGAAATAGTTTAAACCGCTTCTGAATTCAACATAAAACATCAGATTAAGCCGATACTACCAAACCCATCTAATGAGCTTAATTCATCCAACCCAGACTACTGCACGAAAGTCAAATATTTGCAGCGGATTTGGGGCAGACTTTGCGAAGGAATTTTTTTTTTTTCTAAAATTGTGATGGTTTTTCGTAGGAAGTTTTCATCGCAATTTTTGTGACGGATTTGAGGCAAAAAATCCATTGCAAATCCGACACAAAAAAATCCTATCTAAATCGGTTGACTACCATGTCTTTCATTTTCTCCTTTTTTCTGCACCGGCGACATTTCTCGACTCCTTTGATGAAGTTTCCTTGGCATCAGCTCCTTCGACGACGTTCCTTCCTCTCGCATCCGAAGTTACACTTCCTCTCCATTCTTCATCTTCACAACTATTGTCTCCCCTCTCACCACGTATATCAGCCGCATCCTTCGACAATTCATGTCACCTCCTTCAACGACGTTCCTTCCTGTCAAATCTGAAGTTGGTCGCCATTCATTCGACACTTCCTCGACGCCGTCTGACCTCTTACAGCGAACTTGCTCTGTTCCTTCCACAACGTTCCTCCTGTCAGATCCGATCGGAACTTGCTCGTTGAGAAGATATCCATTATTCTTCCCTTAATATTATGAGTCTATTGTTCATAATAATGGTGTACTAGATGGAGTAATTATGAATAGAATTCGTGTTGGATGGTTGAAATGGAGGAATGTATCGGGCTTATTGTGTGATAGATAAGTTCCTCTCAAACTTAAGGAAAATTTCTAAGAAATGGTGATGAGATCTGCAATGATTTATGGTGTAGAATGTTAGCCATTAAAAGAGATGCATAATACTAAGTTAAGTGTTGCAGAGATGAGGTTGCTTAGATGGATGAGTGGCTGGATGGAGATATTATTAGCAGAATTCATGGATTGTTGAAATGGAGGAATATAATGGGCATATTGTATGATAGATAAGTTCCCCTCAAACTTAAGGGAAAATTCTAAAAAATGGTGGTGAGACCTGCAATGCTTTATGGTGTTGAATGTTTGCCATTAAAAGAGAAGCATAATATTAAGTGTTGCAGATATGAGGATACTTAGGTGACTGAGTGTCTGGCTGGAGATATTATTAGTAGAATTCATATTGGATGCTTAAAATGGAGGAATGCATCGACCATATTGTATGATAGATAAGTGCCCCTCAAAATTAAGAGAAAATTCTAAAAAAATGGTGGTGAGATCTGTCATGTTTTATGATATAAAAGTTGGCCATTAAAATAGAAGCATAATATTAAGTTAAATGTTGTAGAAATGAGGAAACTTAGATGGATGAGTAGCTTTATTCTTAGAGACATGATATGAAATGAGAATATACATGAAAAGGTTTAAGTAGCTCCAGTGGAAGATAAGATTAGAGAGAGTCACCCTAGATAGTTTAGTCACATAAAATGATGACCCTTCGATGACTCAGTTGGAAAACTAGGTGTATTAATATGTTGCACTAATTCACACACGCTCTTCTATTGCCCAATATACAATGGGTGCGTGATGGAGGCGCACAATTATCCATGCAAACTCCTAAAATCATCACTAATGCACATATTATTTATTTATTTATTAATTGATACAAATCTCATTGTTTGGTTGTAGAATTTTATAGTTCAAGTGTGTTATAGATATTCGAAAATATTGAAGTTGGATGTATAATCGATTGTTTCCTAGACTCAAGACATTAACATATGAATTTATAAATTGAGTGAATTATTTCATTTAGACACGCTACCAATTACCTTCATTTATATTAGAGGGTAGGTTTCGTTGTCCATATTCCAAATACAAAAATCAAGCCTACCTCATACTAGATGAGATTACTGTTGATCTAGATCACATTGAATATTCATACCAGAATATTAGTATTAATGGACTTCGTATGATGAGTACGAGTCTCATTTCTACTCTCAGTGCGACCCATCTACAAGTTTCAATATAGTTGAGGAAGACAGAGTTAGGGTTTTTGAGGACTTGATTTATGATGTAATTTGGCCACAATTTCAACAATATATGGATGAATCCCTAAGTAAGGAGGCCTACATCGGTCGAGGATGACAACGAGGATACATATCCGCCTAGAGCGTCTGTACAACTATTTTTGATGCTTTATATTTCCTTTGATATATATGAACTATTGAAAGTTTAACAGTGTTGTAGAATTTTATGAAATTTAATTATTTATTTGAGTTATTGAAATGTTACTGATTACTATTGCTTTTTTTTACTACATTTAATTATTGCTTTTAAACGGTTTGGATTTGTACTTTGGAAATCTCAATAATAGATAGCATGCGCTATTTTTTTATTTATGCTACAGGTTTCCAGTGAATTTGTGGTGAAATTTTCATCGCAAATGTTGATACGATGATCTAGTATCATTGTTTACGATATAAATTAATATCTGTCACAAATGACGGAGGCTTTGTGATAGATTTTCAGCACAATGTATGATAGATATTCCGTCATAATTTTGGGTGAAAATTTCCATCATACAGCTTCCGCAAATCTGCCGCAAAATATTTATGGATCCGTTGCAAATACTTTTGCGATGCGGGTTTTAACGGTGGAATAAATTTCGTTGCAAATCCGCCGCAAATCAGGATTTGTGATGGATTTCCCATGTTTAGGCATGGATTATTCCGCTGCAAAAAGCTCAATTTTATGTAGTGGATGCTCAAAAATAAAAAATGCTTTATTTCTCACTCAACGCCCCTCTTCACCATTGCTGCCACCGAGTGATCCTTCCTCTAACTCTTTGAGCCAGCAGTGCAATTTCCCTTCCCCAATGGTTGGAAACAGTTGTGAAAGATGTTTGCAATGGACATCACCCATATATAGCAATCTTGCAGTGGCCTTGGCCTATTGGTTGAGAGCTTAGGCTTCCAACTAAGAGGTCCAAGGTTCGAGTCCATGTATATGCGTTGTGTGTGTGAGTTTGCCTTAAATGGCCTAAATGTCCCAAAAAAGCGCCGCTAATCTTTTTGTGACAGTTAAATGATATCATAATAGCCCATAGAAGGCACTGTGAAAGCCTTTTTCTAAAGTGAATAATATCAAAATCACTAAAAAAAGACCATTTATGGTTAAGCTATTGTGATCAATTTAAGAATGGTTGATTAATCTAATATCTTCTAGTTTTAACCTGAGCAGGGACTAGCTCTTTTATCTCAGCAGTTTTGGATTTTATTGGCGAAATTTTCTGTATGCAGGATTGCGAAGCAGTTGTGGTTCTTGGAGCTGCCAAATCCATCAATCTATTTGATTGCATTTGGCAATGTTTCTGATGATTATGAATTATGAAGAAACATAAGGAAAGGAATCCACAATTGCTGGAAGAAGACAGATCACCTACAGCAATGGGTTTAGGTTTGTGTCCCCCACCTATTTCCCCTCAACTATGTTTTTTTTTTTGCACTTAAAACTCACAGAGGGGCCTACGTGTTAATATTAAAATTCGGTTACAAAGTCCTTTAAAGGACCCACTAGCTCGCTACTGCTCCGAAGAGCTACATTCAAAAAGGAAATAAAAACACCTAAGAGCCGGTAGTTCCTTGTCCTAAGCTTACAAAAATAATAATAAGAAAAACACGGGCTGTGAGTAAACAGCACCCAAAAAAAGAAGATCCACTTTAACTCTTTCGGCTCATACTTCCTGCAAGCCTCAACTATGTTATATAACTTGAGTGACAAGGATTAGAATAGCAAATTTTCATAACTTTTATTGGTCGAATTGTTTTTTATTTATTTATTTATTTTTTATTAAAACCCAGAAGTGGGTGGTTTAACTTCTTAAGTTATTTGCTTTATATTATGTTAAAGCTATTGTATTTAGATATGCTAATTGTCTAACTTCGATGATTTTATGACTTCATTTGAGACGACTTTTTTATTATTTCTTAAAGTAAATTTTTAAGGTAAAAATTTTTGTAATAAAAAATTGATTTAAAAAGCAATAAGAAAGCCATCACAGAAGAAACCTCTATTTTTAACTTATTTTGAATTTAATAGCTATTTTAGATTGCCGATCAGCAAAAAATTAAAATTCTCAACAAAATACCAACTGATATTTTTCACTTTTATCACATTTCTAATGAGCTATTTAGAATATTAATATGAATATTAGTGTTGTGAACATATAAGCTTAAAGTATTTTGTATATTATTTATTTTTTAAAGATGAGTGAAGAAATATAATTTAATGTAGATATCAAATTTAAAATCTTTTATTAACAAAATTAACTATTACAAGAGAAATTAATTTGTGCGGAGTCTGGACTGGAAGAACAGTTTGGACATTTGAGTGTATATACAATATATAAATTTGTACATAATATATATCAAATTTTTATGCACATTATATACATATAATATAGACTCTCACAATCTGAATAATTTTTTATGTCCAAATTTTGCAGGTAATAATTTCTTCTATTGCCAACACCATAATGCACTTAGCTCCTTTTATCTGATTACATAACAGAGTAAAAAGTGGTCATAAAAACGTGTGTGAGAAAGAGAGAGAGAGATAAGCGAAGACAAATGAGGAGACAAGAGACAGTAATGAAGGCAGTGAGGACACATGATGTTCGTACAGATTGAAACTGTTGGGAGGACATGAACAGGAAGCCTGAAGGCCTTTCTGATTGAGAGTTCACTGTTAACTGTTAAGAGCTATTTCTCTAAGCAGCCAATGGAGCAAAAGAGCTGTGCTATACATTCAATTTCCAGCTAAAAATATTCATGGCAGATATCCTATGCCTGCTTACTAAAACTTTGAATATAATACATAGGTAAATTTTAGATCAGTACTAGGCTTTCTATAATCTCCCCTATCACTGTGTTTCTTACAACAGCACATCAAAGTTATAAGAGGAAGAGAGAGAGAGAGAGAGAGAGAGTGAAGAAACATGATATGCATAGGGCAGTCGGGCTCTTTCCTTCATCCCGGGGCACATCTTTCTATGTTTGATTTCTAGTTGGTCATGATATTGCTGGTTCTGACGTTGACTGTTTGTGAACACCTCCTTAGCTTCATTTCTCATTAATGTCACATTATCTAGTTTTTTTTTTTTTTAAAACCCATGTTCTGCCCTTCGCGTTAATATTCAAAATTCAATTACAAGGTCCTTAGAATGATACTCCAGCTCGCTACGCTCAGAAGAGCTACAATCAAAAATAAAAAATAAACCTAAAAGCTGGTGGTTCCTTTTTCTAATAATACAATAATACGAAAATGAAAACTCGGGCTGCAAGGTAGTAGCACCGAAAAAAAGAAAGAGTAGGTTAAAGTCGTTCAGCACAATCTTCCTGCAAAAAAAAAAGATAAAAATTTAAAGTGCATGGAAAAAAAGAACATAGAGAACCTTGCACGCATTTAAGCTCCAGAAACCATAGGAAATATTGATCCTGCAAAGCACACTCCAAAAATGGATGTCATATAAGTAGTAAATAGGAGAAAATATAGAGCAATCGATATAGAACCTGAAAAGAGCAATAACGGAAAGATAAGAGATATGCTCGCACATACCAGAGAAATCATAGAAGAAAATCTCCTTAGTACGTAATCACCTTACTATAGACACAACCTCTCATGAATAACCCGTTAAAATTCAAGACAAATAACCTCTTAGTGGCAGCCATCCAGATATTAAAATAATTCTGCAATCTATGAGAAAAAGAGCAAACTGAATAACCCAGCTTAAACACGCAGTAGAGATGCATACCACCAAGGTTTGGCCAAAGAACCCCATCACACCAGAAATCCTAATGTCACATTATCTAGTTCATAATTCAAAAATAATTGTAGTAATAATTACAAGTTGCCTAATAATAATACTAATAAGTTTTTTTTTTCTGAGTTAGTAGTTAGAGGATAGCAATTTTTTCATTAATTTATGGAGCCATTTTAATAGTTCAGTTACTAATATATCTATTTTTCTCAGTAGAAATCGTGTAGGGAAATTTAGGGTAATGTTTATTTTGTTGTACCATGATTGTAGAAGAAATCAAATATAGGATTGTAAAATTTGAGATGAATAGTGGGAAGCTAATTTTTTAGTGATTTAGAATCTCCTTTGGTTTATTTTTGTGTATTTTATATTTGCCTAATTTGATGCATAACATCTTAGTTAAAATATTATTTAGGCATATATTTTTTTTTTTTTTTTTTTTTTGGGGTTAAAACCCTCTCATGGGGCCTACGCATTCATTCAAAAAATCGGTTACAGATCCTTAAAAGGTTCCGCCAGCTCACTATTGCTCATAAGAGCTACAAAACAAAAAGAAAATAAAAGTCCTAGGAGCCGGCGAATCCTTAAACTATGATTACAAAACGAATCTAATATAAACGGGCTATACAGCAATAACACCCTAAAAAAGAGAGTCCAATTAATCTTGATAGCTTTCAGCTCCACTCTCCTGCAAAAAAATATACTATATAGCAAAATGAAAACCCATATAATGAAATACCATACCTTTCTCACAATTCTGCTCCTCTTGTAAGCATATTTTCTTTCAAAATTAACTTTTTTCCCGGATTTCCTCTTTAGAATCAAATCAGCTGACATATGAGAAGCTTCAGTATTTTTCAACATACATAAGAACTCCAGGTATCGGAATTTGAAAAAACCTTTTTTATAGTCAAAATTGAACCTACAAAGACCACTCCACAAAAGACTATTAGAACAATAGATTGTAAAGAACATAAAGATAATTTCCTGGTTAACCCTCATTAACACCCACTCTTCAGTAGTCATGAAATAACGTTCCAAATTCTCAACCTGATGTAACTGATAGATCCCAGAAAAATATTTCATCCCGCATCTTCTCCAACAAATACCATTTAAAGACCACACCTTACAGCTATTATAAACCCAGTTCATGTTCAGCTGGAAGACATCACAAGTACCACTGCTATAGAGAACCTCCAACATGCAACTGGACTGAATATCCCGGTTAAAATCACAGCTCAAAAGATACCAAATAATGCTATCCCAGTTCCAGCAAAAGAAAAATAAACTCCAGTCCGGAAAGCAGTGAAAAGCAGAGAACCCCCATAAAATGATAACCTAAAAATTATCACCAGAAAGCATATTCCAAGAAGGAATAAGAGAAATAAGTAAGACCCCAGGAAAAAAATAGACCAACCACAACAAAGCCAGCGGCACCCAGACAAAAGCAAACGCAGAATTAACCATGAAATTACTTGTGGCGAATGTAAGGTAACCCAATCTTGTCAAGTAAGATCATGCCTTTCAGAGGGGCCATAATTTGGGAGATGGAATGTTCCAGGTAATTATTACTATGGGCAACAAAATTCGCAAGCCAATCCGCACACGAATTTCCCTCACGATAAATATGGGACATAGTAAAATTTATTAAGGAAAGAGCCAATCTAATTTTTCTTATAATGTAAAAATCCTGAGGAAAGTTAATATCATTTTTAGAGAAAATATGAATCAGAAGAGAGGAATCAACCTCAATATTAACATTATATAAACCCAACCTCAGACAAATTTGTAAACCATGATTCAAACCCATAAGCTCAAAGGTTAACACAGAGAACAAACCCAGAGGACCCGAAAACAGAATAATAGGATTACCCTGGCAATCCCTGATAAGACCACCCATACCAGCATTAGTAACATGAACAGAGCCGTCCGTATTAAGTTTCACAAAAGGATCAGACGGTTTAGTCCACTCCACAATAATATCCCTAGTAATATTAACAGCCGTATGAATCCCAAAGTAATTAGCCAGAGACTTGCTGTTGTAAAAATGCTTAATAGAAATAAGATTAACCGCAATCAGCTGTAAGATTTTAAACTTCACTTTGGATATAATATCAAAGGCATTCATCTTGATACCCAAGTGTTTAGCATTATTTCTACTATCCCAAAGATACCAAATGATAACAATAGGAAGAGTATTATGAATATGGCATTTCCTATCAATAAACCACACTTTTAGAAGTTCATCCAAATTTAAATTAGCATGAAACAAACCAATCCCAGCCAAATTGAAGAAGTAAGACCACACTTTACTAGCAATAGAACCATTCACGAAAACATGTTGAAGACTTTCAATGTTGAGACAACATTGACATTTAGAAACAATCATAAAACCTTTTCTCCACAGGATATCATCAATCGGAATAAAGCCTTTAAGGCATCTCCAAGTAAGCAGAGAATAAGATAATGGAATGGTATTGTGCCAAAGCGCTTTAAAGGTTATGGAAGCATTCCTTTTAATTCTAGTCTCCTCCCAAATATTCTTAACATCAAACTTACCAGAGGTAGATAATGTAAACATAATATTATCCTTAATATGTAGATGTAATGGGATTTGAACAATTTTATCCAGGATATCTAAAGGAACCACCTCTAACAACTTAGGGATGTTCCAATTCCCATTATAAAAAAATTCACTAACTTTCGTATTAATGATGGTATGAGTGTTAAGATAGTTATCAATAGAACCCGACCCCATCCAGTTATCTTGCCAAAAAGCAACGTCCCCAGTGCCAATCCCCCATTGAATGTAATTTTCAGCCTCCCACTTGATCTTACACAGTCTTTTCCAAACCTGAGAATCAGTACTTTTATAATGACAAGCAAGAGGATTAAGATTCTTACAATATTTAGCATTCATAAATTTCGCCCATAAACTATTATTAGATCTAAAAGCATACCAAAGTTTATGAGAGAAAACATAAGCAGTTTCAAAAATAGACTTACAACCCAAAGCCCCTTCATTGTAAACACCACACAACTTTCTCCAAGAAGCCCAATTAATTCAAGATTTATTGTTAGTGGCCCCCTAGAAAAATTTATTAATCATTATCTCCATTCTCAAACAGACATTACCAGGAGGTTGTAAAGTGTGAAACAAAAAAATAGGAATAGAATTTAAACACTTTTAATCAAAGTTAATCTACCACCATAGGAAAGAAAGTTGGAGGACCAATTAAGAAATTTTTTTTGAAAAGTAGTAAAAATATTGTCAAAAAGAAAAATCTTTTTTCTCCCTTTAAAAAGGGGTGTGCCAAGGTATTTTATAGGAAGAGAAGACTGATTAAAACCACAAACCCTTTTAATGCCATTAATTCTAGTGTTACCAACATAAGAACCAACAATAAAATTGCTCTTATCCTTATTAATCCACAAACCACTAATATTCTAAAAAAAAGCTAAAAATCTAGTAAGACATCTGACATTTTTAATCGAAGCATTAGAAAAAATAATAAAGTCGTCATCAAAGCTAAGATGAGTAATAGGAATACCACCACAAGTACGGAAATGAAGCTGCAAGTTTCTACTATAAAGATTCTCAATACCTCTAGAAAGAAATTCCATAGCTAAAATAAATAAAGAAGGGGAAAGAGGATCACCTTGCCTCAATCCATGCTTAGAAGGGAAAAAACCATGAGAACTCCCATTGATAATAATAGAGAAAAAACAATTTTCAATACTATTCTTGATCAATATCAGAAAAAAATCATTAAACCCCATCAAGTGTAAAATTTTGTAAAGAAAATCTCATTTGAGGTTATCATATGCTTTAGTAATATCAAGTTTGAATAATATGTTGCCACCAGTAACTTTAGCATTCAGATCATGAACCATTTCTTGAGCCAAAAGAACATTGTCAAAAATACTACGACCTTTAACAAATCCAGTTTGGTTGTTAGAGATAATATTAGGCAAAATAGAGGATAATCTAGAAGCAATAATCTTGGCCACTAATTTGTTAAAAAAAGAGCACAGACTAATAGGTCTAAAGTCATTCCATGACATAGAATTAACTTTTTTTGGAATGAGCACAATATTAGTAGAAGAAAAAAACTTTGGATAAGGATTACCTTTGAAAAAGTCATACACAGCATCCCTAATATCATTCTTGATAATATCCCAAGTTTTCACAAAAAATTTCGTGGTAAAACCATCCGGACCAGCCACAGAATCCCCATTCATACCTTTGATAGTATTCCAAATCTCGGCCTCAGTAGGAGTATGATTAAGCAACACGTTATCATCCTCATTCACCATTTTAGGAATAATGCTAACATTGTCAATAGGAAAATGTAACTTAGAAACATTAAAAGCATCTTTAAAATAATTAACACCCGAGTTAGCAATAAGGTTATCCGATTCATAAACCATGCCCTGCGGATCCACAATTTTATGAATGTGATTCCTCACTCTATTCTTATTAACTAAAGCATGAAAAAAAGAAGTATTCCTATCCCCCTCATTAGTCCAAGCAAAGGAAGTTTTTTGTTTCCAAAAAGTTTGTTCTTGATTCTGTAAATGGAACAAGTGAAGCTTGGCATTATCAAGATTAGCAATATTATCATCAGAATTATTATGGATTAATAAATTTTCCATCTTTAACACCTTACCTTCAGCTTCCTTAATGTTATCAAAAATATTTTTAAAAACATGCTTGTTCCAATACCTAAGAGTTTGTTTCAGTCTACTTAATTTGGCCCAAAGCCTAGCCATGCCAACAATATTGTTGTTAGGAAAAACATCGGCATTCCAATTATTAGCAACCACATTTAAGAAATCAGCATGACTAATCCACATATTTTGAAATCTAAAAGCCAAATAAGGTTTCATATTATTCTGAGAAATTTGCATAAGAATAAGAGCGTGATCAGATAAAGTTCTACTTAAATGTTGGACATGAGTCAAATTATACTTACTAACCCATTCATTGTTAAAAAGAATTCTATCCAGTCTTTGCCACATGGATGATCTATACCAAGTAAAAGCACTACCAGAAAAACCAATATCGATTAAATTACAATTAGAAATCATTTGATTAAAATCATCCATAGCATTCACATTTGGAGGATTCCCACCAATTCTTTCATTAGCATTAGAGATGATATTAAAATCACCTCCCACTAACCAAGGGCCAATAGCATTATTAGCAAAATTAGCTAAACAATCCCAAAGAGGAAATCTACCAGCTCTAGTACATAAAGCATAAATAAAAGATGCATTGAAAATAAACTTGTCATAAGAAATATGAGCATGCACCACTTGATGAAAATCAGAAATAATAGTAACATTAACACCTTTCTTCCACAAAATCCAAATTTTGTTAGAAGAATTAGCAAAACTAGAATTAAAACCCAAACGAGTAGCAATCGAATTTAATTTATCAGAAGAAACAAAAGATTCAAGAAGAACAAGCAGATTAATATTATGAATACGACACAAATTCCTAACACGAGTTTTAGAATCCTTCCCCCCGATCCCCCTCACATTCCAAATAAGGGCCTTAAACATTATTTTATTTTTTTTGATTAGTAAGAACCCTAGAAGATCTAGGTGTTTCAGGCATAAGATTCTTCCCATTTTTCTTTTTTTTCTTTTGCCATTGCGGAGAGCCATCCTCATCAATATTTTTAGTAATTTTTTCATACCCATTGGATGAAGCACCATAAATTTGTCCAATCCCATCATCCACTTCTTCCCTAATCTCAAGAGCCGCAACATTATTAGAATTAGGAACGTACTCCCCCTCTTCCCGATCTTCCAACCCTTCCTTGTCTATATCATGTATCTTCATAGCAAGAGAATCACTCATAGTATCCTCCTTTTCTAACATAGAATCAACATAAAGATAAATTTTGGGGCTATTATCCGATTCTTCAAGAACAACATTATGCAAAGAATCACTATCTTTAGTAGCTGTAACAACATTACCAGTTTCTGTAGCATTACCAACAATATTTAAGTCCTCCACCTTATCATCACTCGCATTATTGATAAAAGGAGAGCTAACCACCTTCTCAACATTGGGTGGAAAACCCTCCAGAGAAACAGAGTCCTTATTAGTGATATCAGTCTCCGTTAAAACAACCTTACCCTTGTTGTTGTTAGAAGTTTTCTTTAATTCCGGATGCAATTTGAAACAGTCAACCGCCGCATGGCCGTGAGATTTACAATGAATACAAAACTCAGGCATTTTTTCAAATTCAACTTTTTGCAAATAACCAAAGGTTTTTTATCCAACCCATACCTCTTTCGCATATTTTTTCGTGATATCCACCTCTACAAGAACCCTAGCCACTGACGGCCTAGTTCTTGAAGCAGTAGCTTGATCAGTTTGGAGAGGGCGACCGAAAATAGCTCCAAGAGCAAATAAAACTTTTGTGTTAAAGAAATGAAGCCTTAAATTCGGAAAAGAGATCCATAAAGGAACGATCGAAGACTCTTCCTTAACATAAAAAAAAGGAGTCCATTTTAAAATACGCATCTGACAATTCAAAATAAAGTAAGATCGTCGAGCAAAAACACGACTATAGTCCAAGTCATTGGATAATTGAATAGCAACGTGCTTAGTATCCAGCAAGCCCACAGAGTAAAATCCCGTTAACTTAAGATTACCGAAAAAATTACGGATAGAATCAAGATTGGGTCTGCGAAGACCAAATTTGCCAACTAAAGTAAAACGGAAAGGGGAAGCAAGTTTCAATACTTCTTAGACAGAAATCAGAACCGCCGGGACACCGTTAAAGGTAGATTGAGTAAGAGACGGAATGCTATCACCTGAAGGAGTACCCGAGAGGACATCCTTAAAGGAGCGAGATTTGGTCGAAGAAGGGACATCTTGGTCCAAGTTGAAGAAACCTTTGTTTGGATCTTGCGTCTTGGTGGCAACGTTCCCCCAAGGGGTCGAGGAAGAGGTCCCTGCCATCAAACCGAAGCCCAAGAAGGGCCAAAACCAAGGGAACTCACCAGTATAACAGTACCAGTGAACGAAAAGCACAAAAAACACACAAAAAACTGGAAGAAATGGCCGGAAAGACGAAGGAAACGGAGGAACCCTAAATCGCCAGAGAGTCGAGGCGGCTAGGGCGAGCGCCTTATTTAGGCATATGTTATTTAGTTTGTTTCAAGGATTCTAGAATGTTCAAGATTCCTCTAGGTTTTTTTTTTTGCTTGCTTATAAGTATATATAGGAGTTATAAGAGGGAAGAAGTATGAATATATTTTTGAATGTGTTCAAGCTCTGAAGAGTTTTATTTGAAATGCTTCATCGAATGATCTCCCAACATCATAATTAATGAAGAAAATTCAAAATGCACTATGATGTTATACATCACACATGACCTCTACTCATTCGTCATCACTTGAAGCTCATAGGTCTCTCACTTGATTGTTGTATGGAAAGGCCATCGTCGCATATGACACATGCTTGCTCGCCACTCACTCAGACTCAGTTGCTCGCCATCACAAGATTCTCTGCTCCTGTACCCAGGGGCGGAACCAGCTTCAATTTTGAGGGGGCGCAAATACAACACAGAAATAATTAAATATTAAAAAAATAATATTATATATTTATATATTACAAAATTTTCTTTAAAAAAAATTAAGCAAAAAAAATAATGAAAAAAATGTGTAATTAAACTGTCATGAAAAACATGAAAGAGGATATTAAAATTAAATGTGAAGAAATATATAGATATTTTAGGGCAAGTTAGGACAAAAGAGGTTTTTAGCGGGGGCAAAAAGAGTTTTTTAGGAGGGCAAAAAATTTTTTTTACACTTCTATAAATTTTCTTTTTTTTACTCTTACAAAAAAAATTTTTTTTTTTAAGGGGGGACAATTGCCCCCCCCCCCCCCCCCCCTAAGCAAGAGGTGGTTCCGCCAGTGCCTGTACCCCACCTTTGTGAAACTTGCATGTGACGCTATGTTGTCACGACCATAAACCTCATGACATCCGTTGTGAAAGCTGCTTATTGTTCGCCAACTACTAAAAACTCAAATCTATTTCAACACAAGCTAGAATCAATTTAAATCCTCTGCAAATTTTGACAAGTTGCAGCTATTTTTACTATAATTGATTAGCAAAAATTTGAAAACCACTACAAGATTTGTCAAATTGCAACAATTTTTACTACTACTAATTAATTACCTGTGGTTTAAATTGCTGCTAAACATCTTTTCTTCTATAATAAAATGCCCTAGTGCCATATCCTTCTCTGAATTTTTTTTTTGCCCTAGCTGCCATTCCTTACAACTCCTTACAACAAAAATCTCTAAAGGTTCTTCTTATGCTTATTTTATGTTATTTTTTCTTTCTTTTATTGCATAAACTTTTTTCCTTTTCTTCTATAACATTTTTCTTTTTCATTTTGAACTTTTAGATAAAAATAAATGATTGGAGGCAATTTTAATATACAAAGGTGATGGAAGATATGCTTTAATATTCAATTCAAATGTTGTTATTTCTTCTATAAATTATATACATGTTATTATTATTTTTCTGTGAATTTTGCTAAGGTCCTGATTTTCTTATAAGCCCAGCAAAATGTTTAATCTAATTATGTCATCGACATCCAAACTTGATTGATATCATGAATAAAAATTGGTTTTTTTTTCTTCTTCTTTGATCTCCATTAAAGTGGAATTGTACAAGTATTTTTTAACAAATATATTGTATTGTATGCTAATTTCAAAATTTTAAAATGTTCCTTTTATTTTTGAAAAATTGATTTCAATCATTTTTTAAGTTATCTCTTATTTTTATATCTTTTAAGTTTCATCATAGGTGATGCGAGATTAAAGTTCCAGGTTGGGTATGAAAGTGCTCAGATGGCACTTAAAAGTTCGTTAGGGATATTAAGCCCTATGAACTTAGTCTCAAGCTAACCAAGAGAGTGGTGAATTGGATAACTTTAAAATCAAAGATAAAAACTCAACCAAATCACCACAAACAAAGTGCGGAAGAAAAAATAAATGCGGAAGCGATAATAAGAAAAGAACACACCGGATTTATAGTGGTTCGGTCAACTTGACCTACGTCCACTCCTTGGAGGCGCCCTCCAAGTATTGCACTAAAACAAGTGTCTCTCCTTTAGCCCCCACAGCTAGGCGGAGAAGCCCTTACAAAATCACTTCCACCTTCCCCGGTGCGGCGGAGTCGCCTAGTTCTTTGACACCAAGGAGATCTTCTTCTTTGGTGAACTTACCTCGAGACAAGCCTTGAATCCGATCGATGGTACTAAGGTGCGAGTTCGTCGGAGCAACCGTGTGGATCCCCCACCACACTCCCTTGAGTTCCTCCCCCTCACAGGATCTTCTCCCTCTCAAACTCCACCCTTTCCTCTCTCCCTTTCAAGCTCTCTCTTCAAGTTTCTCCCCACAAGAACAAAGCTACAATGACTGCCAAAAACACTTACAAAGTGTCATGCCAAGCTTAAATAGAAGCTCTCAAAACGAGCTCATTAATGCAAGTTGCCGACATTATCGTCCAGGCCGATAGGCATATCGTCCTAGCCGATTAGTACAAATTCAGCTCATCAGCCCGGGACGATTTGGGACGATCAGAAGAAAACTGGTTACATCGTCCTAGCCGATATCACGATCGTCCAGGCCGATTAGTTTAAAACCGATTTCAATCGTCCTGATCATCGCCCTGAATTCGAGCTGTCCGATGTAGATCGTCCAGGACATTATCCAGGCCGATCAGGCGCTCGTCCCGGCTGATGTGATCGTATCAATCAACCATTAATGTTTTCCAAAGATACCAGATCAATTTAGGTATAATTGAGTTAGATCGGCTTGGACGATATAAATATCGTCCTGGCCGATTTCCTAAAACAAAGAATTCCTAAACTGATTATGGCGGTTGATTCTTTCTGAATTAAGACTATCCTCCTGGCCGATACATGTATCGTCCAGGCCGATCTCAATGACGGCTGCCTTAATGGGGATGCCCTAATTAGGGTTTCTGATTTTGGACATATCGTCCTGGCCGATATTACCAAAAATAGAAATCTTATAGGGAACAACAGGAAATCTTCCAAGTTACAAATCAACAGATCCCACACGAAATACAAGAGACTCAAGAAAGGAAAAAGATTACAAACTGACACAGACCTAGTCTACCCAATCTTGAGCTGGTTCCAATTAAATTGCAGTCTGAATGTGTGGACCTGAAATGTTAGCTCATAAGGGAATCATAGAGAAATAAGGAATATTTGTTATCATCAAAATCATAGATCCGCAACAATCTCCTCCTTTTTGATGATGGCAAACAATTCAATTTGAATTTTTAAAAAGAACAATTTCTCCTAATCTCCCCCACACTAAAATAACACTTTAAAAAATAAGGGAGATGAAAATATTTTTGTTGTTTTTAATTTTTTAAAAACAAGATACAAATATGATAACAGTACAAAAATTCAATAATACATTCTCCCCTTTGACATTATCAAAAAGAGAGGAGGCACAAACAAAAGCAAAATGTATAAAAGAAAATGTTTCCTGATCTAGTGAAAAGTAAATATTCTTAAAATGAGAAAGTTACCTCTTGGTTTTAATCAAAAACTTAGTAGAATTGGATTGACAACACATAGTCCAGAAAAAATTAGAAATTCATAATTTAATAATCCCAACTCAAGTTCTTTAAAAAGGCAAAAACTTTTTGATTCAAGATCTAAATCAAGAAAAAAATTAGAGAAAGAAACAATAATTTTTCAAAAACTCCTTCCATAAAATATATCTAATAGAAGATCAATGCATAAATTTTTAAATCAAGAATCAAGATTTTCAAACTCAAGTATCGAAAGTATCAAGGATTTTCTTAAGCTTTTAAGAAGTATAAGAATGGTAAACATTAACTTTGAGAGCTCATTTTATCACTACGGGAAAACACGCAAATACCGTCGGATTTTCCGGCGGAAAATTATGGACGGTAGTAAGCGGCGCAGTTTCCGGCGGCTTTGTCCAACGTAAAGTTTGCGTCAAACTTTCCGGCGCAAAATCCGCCGTAACGTTACCGACGCATTTTCGGCAGGAACGTTCGACGCTATTGGGACGTCTGAACCATTTCCGTCGCACGTTACAGCGGAACTATTACGGCGTATGTTACCGGCGGAAATTGCGCCGGCGTATTTAAACTCAACGAAATATAACCGACGGATGAGACGTCGGAAATTATACCGACGTCACTAATGCAATTACCGGCGGAACGTCCGCCGGTAAAAGCCCTATTTCGCGACCCCGAACCCGTCTGACCGTCATTTGTTTCCTTACATTCTCTCACTTCGACTGCTTCGCCCGTCGCCCTCCGTCGCCGTTCGTCGCTCGCCGTGGTTAGACATCGCCGACGATCACCGGACTTCGCCGTCGACGATCACCGGACTTCGGGTCGTGCGCATTTCCTGCCTAGTCGCGCTGAGCCTCCTTCCGAATCGCACTGCCTAGTCGCGCGCCGCCGAGGAGAACCGAAGGTTTGATTTTTGTTTTCAATTTTTTTTGCTATTTCGGTTGGATTACATATAGGATTAGCCTTAAGTTCATATCTTTTTGCTATAGTCATGATTGTTATCACTAGACATTTGCTAGAGGATAGTTTGGTGCATGCTTTTTGTTGATGATATTGTTCTTGTTGATAAGACTAGAGAGGGATTTGAAGGTAAACTTGAATTATGGAAATCAACATTAGTCCATATCTTTTTTCTTTAGTCATGATTGTTAGCACTAGACATTAGCTAGAGTATGTACCTTGGTGCATGCTTTTTGTTGATGATATTGTTCTTGTTGATAAGACTAGAGAGAGAGTTGAAGGTAAACTTGGATTATGGAGATCAACATTAGTCTATTTTTTTTATGTTTTAGTCATGGTTGTTAGCACTAGATATTTGCTAGAGGATGTACCTTGGTGCATGCTTTTTGTTGATGGTATTGTTCTTGTTGATAAGACTAGAGGGAGTTGAAGGTAAAGTTGGATTATGGAGATCAACATTACTCCATATCTTTAGTGGTTAGTAGACCTAGTGAGGGTATTGTGACTTTGAGCGAACAATTCGTTAATAAGTGTAACATAATTTTATGTTATGGATATTAGAAATATATAAATCCATTAAATTTTTACTCTTATTTATAGGTTATGGATATTAGAAATCAACGAAGTTGGATGTATAACCGATTATCTCAAAGTCGGAAGACATTAACTGATGAATTCATCAATGGGGTGAACTTTTTCATTCAGCAAGCGAAACAGCTGCCGATCTTTATATCTGAAGAAAAGTTTCGATGTCCATGTTCTAAACACAAAAATCTAGTGATCCTAGAACCAGATGACGTAACTGTTGATCTGTATCGCAGAGGATTCATGCCACGGTATTGGTATTGGACTTGTCATGGTGAGTATGAGCCACAATTTGATTATCAATGCGGTCCTTCTACAAGTAGTAATGTTGCTGAGGCTGAAAACATCCGTCCAAATCTTGAGGAATTAGTTCATGATGCAACTGGAATTTATGAAGAGTTACCGAATACGGAGGCACAGAATTTTTATGATTTATTGCATGCTGCACAGCAACCAATCTGGAAAGGGTGCACGACTCACTCAGAACTATCTGTTGCTGTGAAGATGTTAAGCATCAAGGCTGAATATAATGTTGCTCGTGAATGTTTTAATCAATTCATTGGGCTGCTTAAGGAAACCAATCCGACAGATAATTTAATTCCTACAAATCTATATCGGACAAAGAAGTTAGTTTCGAAACTTGGTTTGACATGCACAAAGATAGATTGTTGTGTCAATGGATGCATGCTATACTTTAAAGCAGATATTGCAGAAACTGTATGCCGTCATTGCAATGCACCAAGATTTAAACCCAAATCTAGAAATAGAAGAAAGCAGAAGGATGTGTCTGTTAGTAAGATGTTCTACTTTCCAATAATTCCAAGACTACAACGGCTATATGCATCCATGAGATCTGCTGCACATATGAGATGGCATAATGATCGCATTCCACAAGAAGGTGTTATCACACATCCATCAGAAGCAGAGGCTTGGAAGCACTTTGATCGTACACATCCCACATTTGCGGCAGAACCAAGAAATGTCAGATTAGGTTTATGCGCAGATGGTTTTACTCCATTCAGTCAGTCGGCTACACCGTACTCATGTTGGCCTGTGATACTCACTCCTTACAATCTTCCTCCAGAGTTATGTATGACTACTCCTTATCTGTTTCTGTCACTTATAATTCCAGGGCCACATAATCCAAAATTAAAGATTGACGTTTTCTTACAACCTCTGATTGATGATTTAAGTTTATTATGGGAAGAAGGAGTAAGTACATATGATATCTCCACCAAACAGAATTTTACACTAAGAGCAGCATTACTTTGGACAATTGGTGACTTTCCTGCATATGGTATGCTCTCAGGTTGGAACACTTCAGGCAAGTTAGCTTGTCCATATTGTTTGGAAAATACAAAATCATTCACTTTAAAGTATGGTAGGAAGAACAGTTGGTTCGATTGTCATCGAATGTTTTTGCCTCAAAGTCATCCTTTTAGGCGAAATAAAGAAGCTTTTACTAAAAATAAAATGGTGATGATTCCTCCACCACCAAGATTCAGTAGTGAAGAAATTTTTGAAAGAGTAGAGTTCTTGCCCACCATAATGGAATCTCCAAGATTAGCTGAGTTCAGATTGCCGGAATATGGTGTCTACCATAATTGGACCAAGAAAAGTATTTTTTGGTCGTTGCCATATTGGAGAACAAACTTGATTAGACATAACTTGGATGTTATGCATATAGAGAAAAATGTTTTTGATAATATTTTCTATACAGTTATGGACATCAAAGAGAAATCAAAAGATAATATAAAAGCAAGGATGGACTTAAAGGAGATTTGTAGAAGGAAAGCTTTGGAATTGAAGGATGGTGGAGCGGGAAAATTCCTCAAACCAAAAGCTCCATTCACATTAACTTTAGAGCAAAAACGAGCAGTTTGTGAATGGGTGAAGACTCTACGAGTACCTGATGGATATTCTTCCAATCTAAGCCGGTGTGTTGACATAAGATCAGGGAGATTATTTGGATTGAAAAGTCATGATTGTCACATCTTCATGCAATGTCTACTATCCACTGCTTTCAGTTATCTGCCAGACCAGATTTTGAAGCCCTTGGTCGAGTTAAGTGTCTTCTTCAAAGATTTATGCTCTTCTAAATTAAATGTGGAAATTTGATTCATATGGAGCAGCAAATTCCATTTATTTTGTGTCAACTTGAGAAAATATTTCCTCCAGGCTTTTTTGACTCTATGGAGCATCTACCTATTCATTTACCATATGAGGCTATGGTTGGTGGACCTGTTCAATATAGGTGGATGTATCCTTTTGAGAGATATTTAAATAAACTTAAGAAGACCGCTAAGAATAAAGCACGACCCGAAGGCTCTATCTGTGAAGCATATTTAACATACGAGACTACTCAGTTTTGCTCGTATTATTTTGAAACAATATCTCAATCTGGTGAAAGTTCAACATCTCAGAATGTTGGTAAATCCTCTAATATATCTGTATTTAGTGGAATTGGGGAACCTTTAGGCGCTAGCACCGTGCGCTATTTGACTAATAAAGAGATGACAGTTATCACATTGTACATCTTGCTTAATTGTGATGAAGTTGAGCCGTATCTCGAGTAAGTATGATTTCATTTTGTTATATTTTTAGTTCTCTTTTAACTTTCTTCTAAACTCAAGATATGAATTTGTAGGAGGTTCATTGATGGTCTTAGTATATCAGAAGAAGGAGAAGTCCAGAAGATAGTGGAAAAAGAATTCACAGCTTGGTTCAAAAATACGGTATATTTTGAATAATTATTCTTACTTAATGAGTTAATTATTTCTGCAATTAATATTAGTAACAATGACATCTTGTACATTTAAAGGTACACGCTGAAGACAGTTCCCAGTTTTCAAGGTTATCTGAGTTAGCTTGGGGACCAAATAGATTAGTAAAATGCTATCAAATATTTGAGGTAAATGGTTATAAATTTCAAACAAAAAATTTGTGTGAAGGTAGGAAGACAGAAAATTCAGGCGTATGTGTAAGAGGGAACACACATACAGGCAATGATTCTGAATACTACGGGGTATTACAAGAAATATTAGAAGTTGAATATCCCGGTATGAGGAATATTGTGTATCTCTTCAATTGTGAATGGTTTGATCCAGTACCAAATAGAGGCACGAAAGTTCATCCAATTTACGGTATAACAGAAGTAAAGCAGGCTAGGAGATATGCAAAGTTTGATCCTTTCATCATTGCTAGTCAAGCAACTCAAGTCTATTATGCTAACTATCCAAGCGGAATACGAGGCAAACAGGATTGGTTGGTAGTTATGAAGACTAAACCAAGGGGAGTAATTGAGAAAACCAGTACGATACCAACAGCACACCAAGAAGAGTTTATGTCTAATTTAAAAAATCTCCCAATCAATGTAGATGACCAAATCAGATTTAATGAGAGCGAGTTGCAGTTAGAGGAGGTAGATTTAAACATAGAGGAAAGTGATGATGAATCTGATTGTGCTAGGAGTGTATCATCTGATGAAAGTGAATCAACAAATGATGAGTTAACAACATAAGGTAAATTAAATTTATTTTTGCTACTGCACTGCTTTTTATTTTACTTCCCTGTATTTTGCTTTCATGTTTTTTATAACTACTGCACTCCGTTTTTTTTTTACTTACCTGTATTTTACTTCAGTCAAATTTTTTTAGCTACTGCACTGCGTTAATTTCCATTTTTGTTATAACTCATATTTCTAATATTTCTTTTTTATTTATGTGCAGATGGCTTCAGGTGAGGAGCAGCCTAGTAGAGGGTTGATAAAAAATATTTTTAACAGGCGCACTAAGAAGGCTACAATTGGACCACATAGGTCACTACATACTGAGGAGACCACCTCGGCTCAGCCTGCTACACAGTCTCAGCCTGCTACACAGCCTCAGCCTGCTACACAGCCTCAGCCTGCTACACAGCCTCAGCCTGCTTCACAGCCTCAGCCTGTTACACAGCTTTTACCCACTCCTGGAGCAAGTAGCCCGCAGTTCTACTCACCGGACCTTCGATTTCCTTCACCAGATCTCGGGCAGGCTACTCCTTTCTACCCATACTTCACACCCCCACCTTATGCTGGTGCCCCTCCTACTTATCCATTTCCACCATATGCTCCACCATACTATCCCCCACCACCCTATCAGCCTGCTGCAGCTGGACCTTCGACAGCAGCTGGACCTTCGACAGCTGCTGGACCTTCGACAGCAGCTGGACCTTCGACAGCAGCTGCAGCAGAGCAGCAGATAGATGGTAGAATGTTGATAGCACCTGAGGGTGACACGTACGTATGGTAACTTTTATTTAAACTAACTAATTGTTTTATCTTATATTTTATATTTGTTTTACATAACTTTTTTTTTGTAGGTTCTATCCATCAAAACAACTAACACATAAAATACGGGACATCATACGGAGCAGGTTTGACGCTCCTTA
This sequence comes from Dendrobium huoshanense, assembly GCA_016618105.1. Lineage (NCBI taxonomy): Eukaryota > Viridiplantae > Streptophyta > Magnoliopsida > Asparagales > Orchidaceae > Dendrobium > Dendrobium huoshanense. Next base: position 23,558,138 of record CM028352.1, on the reverse strand, counting down.
TATTTCTTGGAAGAAAGTCCCAAAAGAAGTCCGGGAGATGTGGTTTAGAGAGTTTGAGGTATTTCTGTTTTTTTGTTTTTATGTTAAATGATTTATTCTTTCTTACTTAAGGTTAATTGATTGTTTTTTATTGCAGAAAGAGTTTTGTTGGCTGCCCCAACACAATGACAGGATTAGAAAGAATTTTGAGAAGCGTGGCTCTACTCGGATGCGCGACATGTTCACAGATGTTAGAAAGGTTGGGAAGCAACCATTGTGGATTGGAGAGGAGATATGGGCTGAGTTGAATGCAGCTTGGGGCAGCGAAGAGTACACTAGGAGGAGGGATCAAAATCGACAGAACAGAGCTTCTGATGTTGGGGGCTTAGGTAGTGCACTTCATACAGGAGGCTCCGTTCCACATACTGAGCACAGGCGTCGTTTGGTAATGAATTTTAATTATTTTTTAAAATTGTTTTTTAATAATTAGTATTGATAAAACTCTCTTAATTGTAACAGAAAGCGTCACTTGGTAGAGAACCAACTCCTGTGGAATTGCATAGTCGCACTCATAAGCGACAGGAGGATCAACAATGGATTGATGAGAGAGCAAGGAAGGCCCATGTAAGTATATTTATAAATATTTGATATTTTATAAGTTTTAGTTTAATTATATATATACTTATATTCGATTTTCACAGGAGGAATATACACGGATTCGAGAGACTCGTGCAGCAGCAGGTGAGGGCTCTTCTGGCGGCTCTATGGAATATTCTGAGTATCGCATGTGGTCGCAGGCCGTCGGAGAAATGCAGCATGGTAGAGTATATGGCTTAGGTGCGCAAGCTCAGGCATACGAGGGGATGACCTCCTCTACTGCATCCAGCTTCGCATCCAGTTCGCATGAGTCCTTACAAGCTCAACAAATAGTTGCCCTTCAAGCTGAGCTAGAACAAGTAAGGAAATCACAAGTTGATTGGCAAGCTCAGCTGCAAGCACAGGTTCAAGCTCAGCTGGAAGCATAGGTGCAAGCACAGGTTCAAGCTCAGTTGCAAGCACAGGCGCAACACAATCAGTTGCTGGATGAAATGCGCAAGATGAGGGAGCAACTGAGTGGAAAAGACGTAGCTTCACCTGAGGAGGAGTCGACGGAGTCAGAGTAGTGTAATTTAGTTGAAATGAACTTTTATTTTTATGTGAACTTGTGTTATTAACTTGTGTTATTGGTTGTATTACTTTGAAAATGATGTTATCAGTTGATTTTTAGTACTAAACTGTTGTGAAACTGTTAAATTATTGTGAAGTTGTGAACTGCTTGCTTTTGGGAAAATTTGTATATGTTAGAATTGATAGGTTTGCAGGTGTGGAAATGGGATTGTTGGCTGGGATGACAATTTTTTTTTTGTCAATGCTACAGGTTTCCGGCGGATTATGCGCCGGAAACTACGATACAACGAATGTATATAGCGTCAGTACCGGCGAATATCCCGCCGTTAATTACCGGCGCAACAATTGCGTCGCAAATAAGCGTAGAATCTTGCTGGCGAAATTCCGACGCTTAATCCGCCGGTAATTAACGTCGTATACTGCGACGGTAAACACCGGCGCAATAAGCGCCGGAGGTTTCACGTTTTTCACGTCGGCAAACAAACCGTTTAATGCGCCGGTAATGCGTCGGAAACAACGCCGGAACTGGTTCCGGCGCGAAATATGCGTCGGAACAAATTTATCGATGCACTCAAAACCGGCGGAAATATTTGCGCCGGTACATGCGCCGGAAAATACCGGTACCGTCGGAATTTACATTTGTTCCGGCGGATTCCGTCCGCCGGTAATAACAGGTTTTCCTGTAGTGTATGCCTATTGACAATTGGTTGGCGCACCGCGCATCTTTTGATACACTCTGTGTATTCTATATTTTTAATTTGACGTCTTTGTGCATCTTTTTATTTTTTACATCATTGGCCAATTTTTTTTGAATATGCTTCTTTTCTTAATTCTTAAAAACAAAAGAGAACCCATCTTAGTGACAAAGCAAATTGCTTGATTAAGAAAATTATGAGTTAGATTCAAAAACTTGCAAAAAATTTCTATGTGATAAATAAAATGTAGAGAGATAAAAAATTTTGTTTCAAAATTCAATTTAAAAGATGAAAAAGATTTTAAATCAAAAGTAGGATAACCCTTTTTAGAAAACAGAGATTGAGAGTTAAAAATAAATGAGTTTCCTTCCTTTGACTATTTTAGAGAAGTCAAACACAACTTACCAAAGATTTTAAGAAAAACCCAGGAAGTATATTTTTTATTTTTTAGAAAAGTGAATGTGTGTGTTGATGGGAGAAAAAAAAATTTAATGAAAATAAAAAATAAAAAATAAATGAAAAACAAAAAGGAAAGACACAAATAAGACATTTAACCATTATCTCTTTCATGGTCTGATGCTTCAGAGACCAGATCTGCCCATGAGATTTTTTGCCTTTCATTATTTCTCCAGTTTAAATTTTGCTTCGCCTTGCCCTTTTCTTTCGTAGGAAAAATTCTTAAATTAGGGCACTGATTTTTCATATGTGTAGGCTTCCTACATCGAAAGTAAATAACGTCAGAAAAAATATGGACATCCTTACCATTTTTATCTTTTTTTCCACTTTTGCTTATGCTTTGGTGAGCTTTGTGATTTGCTTGACAAGTCATTGTATTCGTCACCAACTAAGCAATCTTTTTCCGTATCTTCAGCTTTTAGAACAATCGTTTCACCTGCATCCAAAAGTCTTTAACCCAAACTTTGCTCGTAGGCAATGAGTGAGCCAATCAAATTATCAATAGAATAATCATTCAAATCTTTTGATTCACAAATAGCAACAATTTTGACATCAAAATTTTTAAGTAAATAATGATGAATTTTATTGACTTTTTCAAAATTTGAAAAATCTTTTCCTAAGACATGCAATAATATTACAATTTGAATAAACCTAGTGTACATGTCTAAGATCATCTCATAATGTTTCATGGAAAATAATTCAAAATCATGCATTAACAAATTCAATTTGGATTGCTTGATTTCACTAGTGTCCTCGTATATGGTGTGCAATAACCCAAACTTCTTTACCGGTAGTGCACGTGGATACTAATATGAAATCATCAGAATTTAAAGCACAGAAAAAGCAATTTAAATACTCCGCATTCAGTTGAGCATTGAGTTGTTCTTCCCTATTCCATTGATTAAAAGGAATATCAGTTTTAACTCCATTAACAATACGTGACGGTGATGAATAACCAGTTAAAATCATATGCCACATGCGAAAATCAATCGATTGCAAGAAAATAGACATGCGAGTTTTCCAAAAATTAAATGACATATTTTCAAATAAAGGAGGTCTGGTGATTGAATAACCTTCCGCAATAGTACAATTAGCCATGGATCAAAATTCAAAAGTTTTTAAAAAACTTATTTTATGAAAACTTGCTCTGATACCACTTGAAATTGCTCAGATGGCACTTGAAAGTTCGTTAGAGATGTTAAGCCCTATGAACTTAGTCCCAAGCTAACCAAGAGAGTGATGAATTGAATAACTTTAAAACCAAAGATAAAAACTCAAACCAAATCACCACAAACAAAGTGCGAAAGAAAAATAAATGCGGAAGCGATAATAAGAAAAGAACACACCAGATTTATAGTGGTTCGGTCAACTTAACCTACGTCCACTCCTTGGAGGCGCCCTCCAAGTATTGCACTAAAACAAGTGTCTCTCTTTTAGCCCCCACAGCTAGGCGGAGAAGCCCTTACAAAATCACTTCCACCTTCCCCGGTGCGACGGAGTCGTCGGGTCCTTTAACACCAAGGAGATCTTCTTCTTTGGTGAACTTACCTCGAGACAAGCCTTGAATCCGATGGTACTAAGGTGCGAGTTCGCCGGAGCAACCGTGTGGATCCCCCACCACACTCCCTTGAGTTCCTCCCCCTCACAGGATCTTCTCCCTCTCAAACTCCACTCTTTCCTCTCTCCATTTCAAGCTCTCTCTTCAAGTTTTCCTCCACAATAACGAAGCTACAATGGCTGTTAAAGACACTTAGTGTCATGCCAAGCTTAAATAGAAGCTCTCAAAATGAGCTCATTAATGCAAGTTGTTGACATTATCGTCCAGGCCGATAGGCATATCGTCCTGGCCGATTAGTACAAATTCAGCTCATCAGCCCGGGACGATTTGGGACGATCAGAAGAAAATTGGTTACATCGTCCTGGCCGATATCACGATCGTCCAGGCCGATTAGTTTAAAACTGATTTCAATCGTCCTGATCATCGCCCTGAATTCGAGCTGTCCGATGTAGATCGTCCAGGACATCATCCCGGCCGATCAGGCGATCGTCCCGGCCGATGTGATCGTATCAATCAACCATTAATTCTTTTCAAAGATACCAGATCAATTTAGGCATAATTGAGTTAGATCAGCTTGGACGATATAAATATCGTTCTGGCCGATTTCCTAAAACAAAGAATTCATAAACTGATTATGACGGTTGATTCTTTCTGAATTAAGACTATCGTCCAGGCCGATACATGTATCCTCCAGGCCGATCTCAATGACGGCTGCCTTAATGAGGATGCCCTAATTAGGGTATCTGATTTTGGACATATCGTCCAGGACGATATAAATATCGTCCCGGCCGATATTACCAAAAATAGAAATCTTATAGGGAACAACAGGAAATATTCCAAGTTACAAATCAACAGATCCCACACCAAATATAAGAGACTCAAGAAAGGAAAAAGATTACAAACTGACACAGACCTAGTCTACCCAATCTTGAGCTGGATCCAAATTGCAGTCTGATTGTGTGGACCTGAAATGTTAGCACATAAGGCAATCGTAGAAAAAAAATGAATGTTTGCTATCATCAAAATCATAAACCATAGATCCGCAACAGGGTCGTTAGGTCATACGGTAAGTTGAAAAAGACGTGACAAATATTAAAATTTCATCGAATCGAGTCGTCGGGTCACCATATGGCGACATTGCATTGGAATTTGAACGTATAGTTATGTTCGGATTCCGCACAGAATAATATCTCCATGAATTAACATATAGTCCTCATTGCACCATGGACTCGCATAACTAGAACTCATTCCTAAATGATGAATAATGAATTAATGACCCATCCATCCAGTCCAATACCTCCATGGTTGCTTCACTTGCTTGATACACTCCAGTCATATTTATTAACATATCATGACTGAAATTACTTATTTAACCACAACTTTTTAAAAATTTACATCCATATATATAAAAAATAAATAAAAGTTTTGCTGATGATCAAATACCCTTCAAAAAGATTTTAAAATCATATTTATTAGTGTATATACGTGTGTGTGGACATACTGCTGTGAGCCCATACGTCTCCATACTGTTTAAACAGTACTGCATTCATTGAAGACAAGATCAATTTATTTGTCACCAGCTGGCTCTTAATGTCCATGTTGCTTTGTTTTCATTATTAATTGCATCTAAAAGACCCTTCATATGGATCTCATGACCATGCTGTATTTAAAGTCAATATTAATCAGCTTGGGAAAAATAGCTCAGTGCTACAGAGCTTGCAAAGAGGAAACAGCTGGCTCAGGCACTTTTTCTCTTATCTTAGTGGTAATTAAGATTTCGTCCGGAACAACTTTCTTTCTATTTCTTAAATTAATTTTTTATTACAAAAAATTTAATTTTTTACTAGAAAACTGTTTAAAGAAGTTATGAGAAAGCCGTTCCAAACAAAACCTAAGTTGAACTTATTTAGCTCAAATTCAATTCAATCAATATCTCCTGACGAGCAAAATTTGAATCAACCATGACTGAACCTATTTGCTTATAAATATTTAAAAATTATATATAATGTTCTTATTGAAATGACTTGATATAGTTTTTCTTCTAATTAGTTTTTATCATTTTATTATGAGAGCTACTTGAATCAAAATAATTTATTAAAATTTGTACAATATAATTAAGTTTGACCTTAAGTTAGAATTTAAATTTAATTGACTAATCAATCTTAAATTAAGATTTTATTTGAGATGACTTTTGAAAACAAATTTTAATAAAAAAAAAAAAAAGAAAGTTGGGAGTGACTGACAAAGTTCTACTTGACATTTATAACTCTAGGCTTCCGCTAATAGATGAGGTTTCAAGTCCTCTCGAACTGGTATGCACGTGTGTGACAGATGCATAAATTAGTAATTTAATTAGTTATAATAATATAGAAGGAATGAAAGTAAGGATTTTTGTTCTAAGAAAGTGAAAAATGGTAGAGGAGAGGGAACCTATCTCTCCATAAGTAGAAATGTTGCTTTCTGCTAATAATAGAAGTAACAGTCACAGCTGCTGCAACAAGGTAGCTAATGGCTATTGCTTGAATGATATAGAAAGCGAGAGAGAGAGAGAGAGAGAGAGGTCAAGTCATGTAGAAATAAAGAAGGCATTATAGATTGTACAGTTATGATAGCATTAGAGAGAGAAAGAGCCACAGCGAGAGAGAGAGATTGACCTGTATGTGCTCCCATTCCCATATCTACAAAAGCATATCAGCAAAAGCTTACTTAGATTCTAGCTGTCTTCCTCTTGAAACACCTCACGTGCAGCTCCATAAACGATACAATTCATTCCCACAAGCCATTTGGAATACCATTTTAATTGATTGACACTATGGGAAAAATGTTGATTTTCGGCAGAATTTTCAACGAAAATTAATCCATCGAAAATCCCCGATAGATTTTCCGGTGAATTTCCGGCGGATTTTCTACGGATTTTTTTGAGGTATTTCCAACGAATTTCTGCCGGCTATTCTGATGGAATTTTAAATTTTATGAAGAATGATAATTTGAAATATTTAAAATAATTCATTTTGTTAAATTAAATTACATATTGCTAAAATAAAATAAAAATAAAAAACATAATAATATACTAATCAAAATTTTAGTATTATATATAACATTTAGCAGATAATCCAATGAAAAAAGAAGATGAATTAATCCAATATTTGTTGTATTTGAGTGTTCACTATGCAGCTGGCTTTTACCTCAATAACTTTGCTTAATAAATCAGCCTTCCGGCACCAATTCATCATTATTAATCGTATGCCACATATATCTAAAATGAAAGAAAAATATTAATAAGAAAGAGATCTATAAGAGATCGAGATGATCATGGGAAGTCATGATGAGGAGAATACATAATAGAAGAAGACGAAGAAGAAGAAGGTCGAATACTACTACCTCCCGCCTGAGTCACTGTAGATCTCCTGCTCCGTACATCTCCCTGCACACCACCATCATCCACCTTATAACCCATCTGCGCCGCCGCTGCGGCCGCCACTCCCAAATTCAAATACACCATCCTCGAATCTAAGCTCAGGTTCGCCGCCGCCTCCTCCCTCGACGCAACCATCACCGCGGATTGCACGAGCTCGAGGCACAGCCTAAGCTTATTCGGCTCGAAATGGGCGGCGTTGATTCCCGGAAGCGCCCCTTTGAAGAGAAAATCCGACGTCAGGGACCGCAGTATATCGAGCGGCGTTACGCCGTCGAGCGTGCGGGCGTTTGGGTCGGCGTGGTGGTCGAGAAGCACGGCGACCATGTCGGGGCTGACGAGCTGGGCGGCGATATGGAGGGGAGTGCGTCCGGTGGGCCCCGCGGGGAAGTTGACGTCGGCGGCTCCGAGTTCGAGGAGGGCTTTGACGACCTCGCGGGTGCAGTGCTCGACGGCGTAGTGGAGGGCGAGGGCGTCGTCGAGGTTGAGGCCTTCTCCCATGACCATGAGTTTGACGAGTTCGACGTCGGAGGAGTCGAGGGCGCGGCGCATGCGGCGGATTTTGTGGTGGTGGTCGGTGCAAAGGGAGGGGATGTGGTCGGAAGACGAGGAGGGAAGACGGGAGGAGAGCCGCCGGAGTTCTTCTAGTTTTGCGACCACGTCGAGGGGGAGGTGTTTGGCGAGGATTTCGGGTGGTAGACCGGATTTGGCTACCAGATGGGAGCAGGTGGACCAGAGTTGATGCATCTCATGTTTCCGGGCGGCCATTAGGACTTTCATCACGTCCTCGATTGAAGATTTCTCCACCATGCTTTCAAGCTGCTTCTGCGCAACGCCATTAATGGATCTTTTAGTCAGTTTCTAAAATAATCACAGTTAATTAACGTAAAATTTAGTTTTTTTTTTTACATTAATATTGAATATGCTATTGTAATTTTGCAGGATTTAGCATCTCCTGATCAAAATTCAGCGCTTCATCATTCAAGATGTTACATGGAAGTCAAATTGTTTTTTTTTTTTTTTTTCTGAATTTAATAATTATTTTTGATATATTGCATGCAAATTATTAATTATAAACTATTTATTAGAGTAATACTTTATTTTGCTCAATTTTTTTCTGTGAGATTATCAAATAATTAATAGAAAGTTTGTATCTCAGTAAGTACGTGAACTACATATTTAAAAATTTCACTAACTATTAAGAGACAGATTGTCGACTCGTTGGGAAGCAGAAAGAATTCATATTTTCAGTACTGTTTCTAATTTTAAAACTTGAGTTAGATTTTGAGAAGAATAAACTGCCTGAACTAAGTTTCTTTTCCTTTGGTGTGTTGCTGTTCTAAGGGGAAAATTCTAGCCTTGTTTATCCAATCAAGCAAATTAAATTTTAATTAGGATTAAAGAACTTAAAATAAAATAAAATATATATTTTTTTTTAATTTTGAAAGCTGTTATTTTAATCTTTAAAAGATATAATACTTAGATGAAACTATTTATTACTAAATAACATAAGATTTATGTTAAATGATTAAGATTAAAATTATCAAAATTAAATGTTATTTATTATATTTTTTAATGAATGAATGAATAAAATTAAATCGTTACTATGTAGAATAATAATTCAAAAATAGGGAACCAAAAATGCCCTTGAATGAATGTTACTTATGTCTAGTAAGAAATGTAGTAGTTTTGGGGGAAGATTTTATGGAAGTATAGATGGAGCTGAAGAACGTGTAAGCTGCTCTCAATAATTCAGAAGGGAAACAGCGCATATAATGAACTGGAGAAGAATGATAAGGTAAAAAAGGGCTTAACCCTAGTTTTTGAACCAACACTGGAAACTGTAATTGGACCTCTACACCTACTCCGACAAGCTTACTGTAGCTACAGTTACAAAAAGAAACAGGCGTTGCTGAGAGGAAGAAAGCATTTGATTTCCTAAAAAGAAGAAAGAAAGAAACAAAAGCCATAGAGAAATTCCTTGCTAGGTGTTAACAAATCAATCGCAGCAACAAAAATGCTCAACTTTGATCAAGCTGTAAATATGGCAAGATTCGATAAGAGCTTTTTTCAGCTATAGATTGATGGAGGAAGAAGAAGAAGCAAAAAGAAGGGTGAAACATGGAAATTGCTTAATTAAGGGCTCATTTGATTGGCTATATATGGAAATGATGATCATTTCCCACTTATTTCATGTCTGAAAGAGAAGAATGACATCAAAAGTTTTTAAAGATATTTATGAAACATGAAATCCATAAAAATCCAAATCCAAGAAAATGATGGATTCTAAAGAAAATGATGGATTATGATAAATTTATTTATTTTTTGAAAAGTATGTTATGTAAGTTCAAGCAGATAATGAGCCCTATGGTCAGAAACCCCTTACAGATATCTGCAACTGAAGGAGATCTGATCGATCCCGCAAACACCCTCAATCTCATGAAGATTATCAATCATTAATGGACTCATAAGCTAGTGATTGAGTTTTAGCGAGGAAGTAGATTGAGATGGCTGAAAATTAGACTTTTTTTTTAAGATCGATGACATGTGATATGTGGATCGATGATGCAAATCTGTCTGAAGTTTGAAAACCCTAACACAAAGAGATCAGTTGAACCTGGGTTAGTAAAGCAAGCTGGTCGACACCGAAGGAGCGGGCGGCGGCGAGGGTGTCGAGGGCGAGGTCGATGGCGGCGGTGCAGTGTGTGTGCCAGCAGCCACGATCGCCGCAGTTGGGGCGAGGTTCATGCTTCTGCAGCTGGATCGAAACTTGGCCGCTGTAGAGAAACTGAAGAAGCAACAGGAAGACCTCATAGCCAACTGAGCTGACAGGTATCACAGCCCCCCTCGCCGGCGGGGAACGGGGGCTGTGGGGGTCTAGGAGGGAGGCTGGAGCATCGACCGCGCCGCAGAAGAACTTTCGAAAGAAAAGGCTGCGGGCGGCGAGGATACAACGGTGGGCGTGGATGAGGCGGCCTTCCACGCTGAAGGTCACGTCGCTGAAGGCCTGACCGTTGATGAGAAGGTTAAGGTAATCCATTGACATGGACTTGAGGCTCTCTTCCATTTCCTTTTACTTATAGCCTCTCTCTCTCTCTATCTCTCTCTCTCTCTCTCTCTCTCTCTCTCTCCTTTTCTTCTTCTTCCTCCCACTTCCTCTTTTTCTAGCTAGCTACTGTGCTTCTGTGGAGATCAACAGGCAGTTTCTTCTAGTTCACCAGATTTGGGGTGATTTTTGCCCTTTATTTTCTAATAAATGTTTTGTTTTTTGGGGGGGAAGAGGGGGAAAGGTGGAAGCAATATGGGTGGGTGTGCTGTGCATCTGTGATTTTAAATAATGGGAAGAGTTAAAAGGAGGGCAATAATGCAATGATGCAAATGTTCTGCAATTGAAATAAGGATAAAACTATTCTTTAAAATATTATTTTGCTCTTGGCTTTTTTTCTTTGGCTTTTTTTAATGCATTGTTCATAATTAATTTTATTTTTAAATATAATATTTTAGAATTACTAAATTAAGATATCCTTATTATCATATTATTTATGTAATATGTTATATAAAACTCACTATTTAAAGAGGTGACCAGTCAACCATATTTTAATTTATGTGAATGTTGGTATATTTAATGTAAGTAAAATTTAAATTTAATGTTGTTAGCAACTTCTAACATCTTTGTGCAAGAGCCCCAGAGGTTGGTAGAGAACTTTAGGACCAAATAAAGTCCTATGATGTTTATAATATTAACATTTACGATTAAATTGATCATCGACCCACCAATAAAATAATTTGCATCATTTTTATGAACTAAATTAAAGGATACCCAAAATTATTTAATTTGCATATGAACTTTTCAATTGTTGAAATTTTAATAAAAAAAAAAAAAAAAAAAATAAAGCTGATATTTTATTATGTTTTTTAATACTTGGATATTTGTATTCCAATGGAGATAGTTTAGCCTAAAAATTTAGACTTTCAATAATGCATTAAAAAATATATCTTTATCTTTTTATTATTTATAAATTATAATTCTATATAAATTTAGGAGTTTTTAATAGTTTCAGTAATGTGTGTATAACTCCTATTTTTATTAGCTAATTAGGGCAATATTTACAAGAAATTAGTCCTATAGGAAAGAAGAATTATCTAAATTATGAGAAGACATTCTAATGCCCTATATGACTTCTATTTTTGTATTGAAGAACTCAATATCAAATATCATTTTCAATAATTTTTTTTTTATTAATGGAATCAAAGCACTAAACATGTTTAATCACAAAGTTTCTAAGAATTTCTATAGCTTAATAATTGGTTTCTACCACCACAATAGTGAAAAAGACAAAAGAAATACAAGATCGATATTGTCTTAGGCTTCTACAAAAACAAGCTCAAAAGCGTTATTATGTGTGTCACTCGAAACTAGGGGTGTCAATATTTAACACGACCTGAAAACCCGACTCGAACCTTACCCAAAAATTTTGGGTAAGGGTTAACCCGAACTCGAAACGGGTCGGGTTCGGGTTCAACATTTCGACCCGTTTCAAAAATCGGGTCGGGTTCGGGTTAACCCTTCGACCCAAAATTGACCCTATTTTGACCTGAAAACTCGAGATTGACCAGTTTTTTACCCGAAAAATCGGGTCGGGTTCAGGTCAGGAAAACTAACCCGTTTTCAAAAACGGGTCGGGTTCGGGTTGACCTGAATAGTGCCGGGTCAGTTTCGGGTTCCACCTTAACCAGACCCGTGACCCGAAATTGACACCCCTACTCGAACCATCCCCAGGTATGATACTGACTCTTAGCTGCTTGAAGAAGATAATTATAATACATGGCGTTAGGATATATGAATTAGCTTGAGTGCAAATAATAAATTTTGATTTTTGGCTTCCAAATGAACCTATTTAGTCCATATAGAACAAAACCTTTAAATTGATTAAACTGATAAAACCTAAGACTTCAAATTAATTCTAATAGGTCAATCATAGATGAACTACCCTCAATTATCCCTTTGATTGACAAATAGCTCATTTAATTAAATTTGATATATTTTATGCCATTTTGTACAATTTTGACCAAATTAAGTTAAGCCCATCCTTTGAACCCATTCCAAATGATTAAACATAGTTGACAACCCTTAATTAAGCTGAATTTAGCTAACTAATTCAACTAACCTAACTGACCAAATTGAATCTCCATGAGATGCATATGAGTTAACTATAGCTCCATTAATGGGCATGCCACTTGACCCCTTGGATCAATCCAATTGGGTCAATTAAATCAAATTAACTCATATGGGCCTATTAGGTATCCCATGAGATATATCACCTTTATCCCTCAAATGAGTTATGCTAATTGGATATGTTATGTAATATCTCGTTTCCTTACTGTTCCTCTCTGATTTGGATTTTCCTCCCAGAATCGGCCAGGACGAAATTTGGATCGTCCAGGCCGATCAGTGCATTGAACAGCTGATTTCTGAAATGCTTTCTGGAATGATTTCTGGACGAAATCGTCCAGGCCGATAGAGGTATCGTCCCGGGACGATTAGTGGATGGCACAAGTCAGTGAGTAGGGGTTTTTATCGCCTATGAACAGTATTAATCGTCCTGAAAAATCGTCCCAGGACGATAGGAATTTGGTCTGATCGTCCAGGACGATCGAGACGATCGGCCGGGCCGATGTGAGCATTACTTAAGGAAATGAGCTCGTTTTGAGGAGAGAGAAAATCATTTATTTAAAATCAGATATTTGTAGAGAGAGAAAGAGAAAGGAAAGAGAAGGGGAAGTTGATTTTCGGAGACCGCGGAGCGCTTTTCGTCCGACGCTGCTGTTGGAGAAAGTGAAGATCTCGTGGTAAGGACTCCGAACCCTGTTTCTGTTTTCAGAGATTTTGTGTTTTGACCGAGATATGATCTGTTTTGTGTTTTCGTAGTCGACTTTTCGACCTGATTTTGATTTGACAAGACTTTCACCGCACAACTTTTAGTATGTTATAGATATGATTATTGTACACGATTTGACTGTATTCTACGAAGATTTCACCGGTCGGAATTGATTCTACGAGATTTTAATCGAATTCTACGTGCTTTTAATCGAATAGAAAATAATCGGGACTTGATTTGATTTGGATTCTATAGATCGATAGTCTTGTATTGATGTTATTGATATTCTTTTGTAATTTGGAAAGATTTGGAAACTGTGTCTTTTTGCAGGATTTTTGTGTAAATTTGACCGACTACCGTTACGCTGCCCGATTTTCGTATGATTCCTGAATTGTATGAAATTGATAGATTGAACTGATATGCATCGATTATTGATATGATTGCTTTAATATCGACTATTGAATTGCTTATTGATTGAATTGACTATTGATACTGATCGCAAGTGGAACCTGGTTGAACATTGGTTGGAGATGATACCTGTACAGGATGGTGGGCCGACGGGCTTTCCTTTAAATCATAGATCATGGATCATGGATATAACGATGGGAGTCATAAGGAGATCATAGGCCGACGGGCAATAGAGTGACGACTCTTTCTTTTCATAGAACCAATGTATTATCTACAACAGCAATATGGATTCTACAACAGCAACATGACCAGTAGATTGTACTTGTTCAGTATATAGTATTGAATTGCATGTCTACTGTTTTGATTTACGGATTTATTGCTTTATCGACTTCTGCTTTATTGAGTTTGATCGGATTTACTAGATCGTACGATTTCATTGATTTCACTGATTGATTTCTGTACATCGACATTGAGCATTGATATAGAATTGGATGGATATAGATATTGCATTGATAGCATGGACATCGTACTACTACTTGTAGATTCATTCATATTGCTGCCTATAGACTTATAGATTCACTGTCGCTACTGTTCTTCACTGTATTGATTGTTTTATAGATCTTTGTATCGTATCGCTTTTCTCTACTGATTCTATTGATTTGATCGTATTGATTTGATTGACGGACATTGATTGATAGAATTGATTTATCGAATTGCCTGCCGCTGCATTGATTGGTTTTATTGACTATTGATTTCCGCTGCATTGACTCATTGACCATTGACTGATTCAGATTGATAGATTGACATGCATATTGATAGTATCGCCGTGCTTTGATTTCAGTTATAGGTATTAAGTGACCTGCTGGGCTTTGTAAAGCTCATTATATGTGGTTGATATTTTCAGGTCAGGGCTCGGGAGCAGGAGATAGGCATTGATCCAGATCTTCAGGTTTTAGTGCTTTTGTTAGATAGTTGATTCTTTTGTACTCAGGACAGGATAGCTTTTCTACTTGTATTGATAGTGTAGTTCCTGAGTATTGTATATGATGTTTTGAGATATGAATCGACTGTTGTATTGATGTTTTAATTGTTATAGATGTCTGTTAGATTGCTTACTGAAGATTTATAGATAACTCTGGTAAATTGTTGCGAATTGATTGACATTCTTTCCAAGTTGGATTCTGGGGCGTGACAAGTTGGTATCAGAGCAATGTTATTGGAAGAATGAATTGTTACCAGAGTTGTAGGTTTGGATTGAGAGATTGGGTAGATTGGGTAGCTTTAAGAGCTTCATTGGCATACATCATTGCATATGTGTATCATTTGTTCTGAATTGTGCAGGTGAAAAGATATGGATCCTCCGGCAGAATCCAGTGTACCGAATGAGCAACACAGCGCATCTCCAGTACCGTCAGAGAGTATGATGCAGTTAGCTACTGCGATTGCACATGTGATGGGGGATGCTCAGAGCAAGATGAGTGGGAGCAAAGAGGAAGAAGTTGACAGACATTTGCAGATGTTCCACAAGCTGAAGCCTCCGTTGTTCAAAGGGGCTGTATGACCACAGGCTGCTGAGGATTGGATAATGAGGATAGAGAAGATTTTTGATAGCATGCAGTGTCCGGGGAACAGAAAAGTACCATTGGCAGTATTCATGTTGGAAAGTGAGGCAGAGAGATGGTGGATCGGACAGCAGAGAGAGAAATTCCAGGGGAAGACCAATGCTGAGATCACCTGGGATGAGTTCACTACAGTGTTCAGGATGTGGTTCGTACCACCGTCAGCTCAGCGACAGATGCAGGAAGCTTTCATGAGATTGGAGCAAGGCCGCAAGTCAGTGATGCAGTACGAGTCCGAGTTTACTGCACTTGCGAGGTACGCTGCTCACTTGATTCCTACTTCTGAAGATAAGTGTTATAGATTTCTGCACGGATTGAATAGAGAGCTGAGGCAACCACTAGTACCTTTCCGGATCCATGAGTTTTCTGAGCTAGTGGAGCGGGCTCGACTGATAGAGATCGAGTTGACGACACCAGTATCGAGGTACGAGGATACCAGGAGAAGGAGAGATGACGTACGACGAGATGATTCCAGAGATAGAGAGAAGAGAAGCAGGTATGAGGGTTCGAAGGGATCTGCATCGGGATCTGCGTCACGATCTGCATCGATAGTATCATCTGGTGGTTCTGGCACGTGCAGTCATTGTGGCAAACGACATGCAGGTCAGTGCTACCTATTGACAGGACAGTGTTTTTACTGTGGACAGCAAGGGCACAGAGCAGTAGATTGTCCTCAGAAAAGACAAGGCGGAAGGACTGCTTCTGGCACGGGTACAGGGCAGCAGAGGACTGTTGCCTCGAGGGCCTACAGTGATAGATCAGGGAACAGGATTGATGATAGGACTGTCAGAGATCAGGGGGAGACAGTTGCGCCACGACCTCCAGTGGTGCCACGCATCTACAGTCTACAGAGTCTACAGCATCGTGAGGATCAGCAACGACCAGAAGATTCTACTGGTAAGATTGATTTGACTAACCGATTGATATTGACATATGAACATTGCATATTGACATTTGATTGATTGTATTGTGTGTTCTGTATGGATTTCGACGAGTTTTGTTTTGGATTCGGATTTGATCGATTTGGTTTGCTTCGTGTTTTGCTTCGCACCTGTAGGGAAATGTCGGGACGACATTTTTCTAAGGTGGGGAGATTGTAATATCTCGTTTCCTTACTGTTCCTCTCTGATTTGGATTTTCCTCCCAGAATCGGCCAGGACGAAATTTGGATCGTCCAGGCCGATCAGTGCATTGAACAGCTGATTTCTGAAATGCTTTCTGGAATGATTTCTGGACGAAATCGTCCAGGCCGATAGAGGTATCGTCCCGGGACGATTAGTGGATGGCACAAGTCAGTGAGTAGGGGTTTTTATCGCCTATGAACAGTATTAATCGTCCTGAAAAATCGTCCCAGGACGATAGGAATTTGGTCTGATCGTCCAGGACGATCGAGACGATCGGCCGGGCCGATGTGAGCATTACTTAAGGAAATGAGCTCGTTTTGAGGAGAGAGAAAATCATTTATTTAAAATCAGATATTTGTAGAGAGAGAAAGAGAAAGGAAAGAGAAGGGGAAGTTGATTTTCGGAGACCGCGGAGCGCTTTTCGTCCGACGCTGCTGTTGGAGAAAGTGAAGATCTCGTGGTAAGGACTCCGAACCCTGTTTCTGTTTTCAGAGATTTTGTGTTTTGACCGAGATATGATCTGTTTTGTGTTTTCGTAGTCGACTTTTCGACCTGATTTTGATTTGACAAGACTTTCACCGCACAACTTTTAGTATGTTATAGATATGATTATTGTACACGATTTGACTGTATTCTACGAAGATTTCACCGGTCGGAATTGATTCTACGAGATTTTAATCGAATTCTACGTGCTTTTAATCGAATAGAAAATAATCGGGACTTGATTTGATTTGGATTCTATAGATCGATAGTCTTGTATTGATGTTATTGATATTCCTTTGTAATTTGGAAAGATTTGGAAACTGTGTCTTTTTGCAGGATTTTTGTGTAAATTTGACCGACTACCGTTACGCTGCCCGATTTTCGTATGATTCCTGAATTGTATGAAATTGATAGATTGAACTGATATGCATCGATTATTGATATGATTGCTTTAATATCGACTATTGAATTGCTTATTGATTGAATTGACTATTGATACTGATCGCAAGTGGAACCTGGTTGAACATTGGTTGGAGATGATACCTGTACAGGATGGTGGGCCGACGGGCTTTCCTTTAAATCATAGATCATGGATCATGGATATAACGATGGGAGTCATAAGGAGATCATAGGCCGACGGGCAATAGAGTGACGACTCTTTCTTTTCATAGAACCAATGTATTATCTACAACAGCAATATGGATTCTACAACAGCAACATGACCAGTAGATTGTACTTGTTCAGTATATAGTATTGAATTGCATGTCTACTGTTTTGATTTACGGATTTATTGCTTTATCGACTTCTGCTTTATTGAGTTTGATCGGATTTACTAGATCGTACGATTTCATTGATTTCACTGATTGATTTCTGTACATCGACATTGAGCATTGATATAGAATTGGATGGATATAGATATTGCATTGATAGCATGGACATCGTACTACTACTTGTAGATTCATTCATATTGCTGCCTATAGACTTATAGATTCACTGTCGCTACTGTTCTTCACTGTATTGATTGTTTTATAGATCTTTGTATCGTATCGCTTTTCTCTACTGATTCTATTGATTTGATCGTATTGATTTGATTGACGGACATTGATTGATAGAATTGATTTATCGAATTGCCTGCCGCTGCATTGATTGGTTTTATTGACTATTGATTTCCGCTGCATTGACTCATTGACCATTGACTGATTCAGATTGATAGATTGACATGCATATTGATAGTATCGCCGTGCTTTGATTTCAGTTATAGGTATTAGGTGACCTGCTGGGCTTTGTAAAGCTCATTATATGTGGTTGATATTTTCAGGTCAGGGCTCGGGAGCAGGAGATAGGCATTGATCCAGATCTTCAGGTTTTAGTGCTTTTGTTAGATAGTTGATTCTTTTGTACTCAGGACAGGATAGCTTTTCTACTTGTATTGATAGTGTAGTTCCTGAGTATTGTATATGATGTTTTGAGATATGAATCGACTGTTGTATTGATGTTTTAATTGTTATAGATGTCTGTTAGATTGCTTACTGAAGATTTATAGATAACTCTGGTAAATTGTTGCGAATTGATTGACATTCTTTCCAAGTTGGATTCTGGGGCGTGACATGTTATATGTCCTAAACCCTAAGATACCCTAATCTACCAACTTAACCCAAATAAAGGCTAAAAAAAACCTTGAATAAAGGCTAGTTAACCATTCCTTATGGGTCGTTAAGAGGGAATAAGCTATTTAAAGAAGTATTATGGTAAGTTCATGCAGAGGACATCATCTCCCTTCTTAATTTAATCCCTATGAATCCCATCCATCCACCCTAGTGGGCTTACGGTAGATGACAGCCCGTTATGGTGATTAAGCAAGTATTAATTCAAGATTTAGTGTGATTAATGCAGCAAAGGATTGAGACCTTCTCATTCATTCTCATTCACTTCTCTGAGCTTGAGAAATTTCCTCGAAGTAATCTCAAACTCCTCAACTTCTTAAGTGAGCTCCAACCACACTAGTCAGGCTCAAAAAGTGATGACGGTTTTTGTCTTTCCAACAATCCAGGACACCTTAAGCTAAATCTAATGAGGGTTCTTCTCGTCCTCACCTCTTGATGGGTGAGGGGTCCATTTGGGCTTGTCCCATGAGTTATGTAGGTATAAATCCTAAATCTTGGCTCAAACTTTAAGTGTTAGGTATATATATGGAGTGATCTAAATTAACTATGATAAGTTGAGTTAGCACCACCCTAGGTTAGCTTCTGGTTCCCACATGCTACTCGCAACAAGAATTATTACTTTGGTAATAGATGAGGAAGATTTTCCACGTAGGGGATCAATCTCTTCCCAAACTTAGCTACTTTGGTTAAAGTACACTAGAGAGGAGTAAGATGCAATCCAAGTAATTGATTGGATTTTAAATAAAAATTAATGATGGAAATTTAATGCAAATCCAATTTATATGATTTGCTTTAGATGTTTCATAGAGTTCATTCCTAAGTCAAATTTCATGAAAATTTAAACCCGCATGCGTTAGGATTCATAGATTCATGAAAAATATGCATACGTGCAATTTTCAAACATTTCAAAATTTAAAAAAATAATAATAATAAAATGGATTAAATGCTCAGAGGATTTCTAATTTTTAAAACTCCTTGATATCAAATTAAGCTCCGCATAGTTTTCGTTAGCCATAATGTTCATTTATAAGAGTTTGACATTTTTTTATATTGAAATTCATTGTTATATTATCATTTCATATGTCAGCTACGATCTTTTAATTTGGCCTTGGAAATTTTTTTGTGAGTTGTTTGCATGTTATTTATGATCCCTAAAATTTAGTATAATTTTTAGAGGTTATTTAATATATTTAATTGTTTAAATGCTATGTATTTTAATTATTAAAATTTGAAAAATATCAAAAATAATTATGGTATAATTTAAGATATTTAATGTTTGGAATTTGATTTTCCAAAATATGTATGTTAGGAGTTTTCCTTCACTTTTTCTTATGATTTTAAAATTTTTATTAGGGAAAATAGAAATGTGAAATTACCATATTGCCCTTAAGATATACATTAAAATCAAGTAATAGTTCATGGGCATGTGGCACCACTAGGACCTTAACTTAATTTTTGTTGAGCTATTAATAAAGGAACTAAGTAATATTTCAATTATTATTATAGAAAAAATCCCAATTAGCTTTCGAAAAATTTGGAGTTTCTCAAATCATTAATTTGAGTGATCACATGCATTGGTATATTTTTCCAAAATAAAAACAAAATTTTCTAACTTTTTTACTTCAAAACTTAATTTATTTCTAATTAGGAAAATCAATTTCATTGCAAAATTTTTCTTTTAATTCATGGATTTAATTTTATTTTAAAACTCATTGAATGATTTGAAATACTTTCAAAATTAATGAAAAATTGTATTTTAATTCGATAATTTTTATAATTAATATGATATTTATAATAATTATGAAAAAATACCAACAAAAAATAATTTTTTTTTGTGAGTAAATATATTATTCAAATTTCATATGCATTGAATTTATGTACATTGATATATGTATTTTGCAATATTAAATTCTGCATTAATTTTATTATTGAAAAATTCAACCTTCTCTTTTTTTTTTGTTAATGCCCACAAAGAAACATACGCGTTACATAATTAAAAAGTTACAAGTTCTAGAGGACCAGAAGCTCTCTAAAAGTACAATAATTGAAGTAAAACCTAATGAGCATGAAATCCTATCTATTATATTACAAAAGGAAAAGAATAGATAATCAAGAAAAGAAAGCAAACCCAAGAAGAAAAAGCAAGCTAGTAAAGCATTCACGACGGTCAGCACCAATAGCTCCAACCTCCAACTACGCTTAACAACACAAGCACCCAAATATCTATATCAAGTTAAGAGGCTCCAAAAGAAAATAAGAAACCAAAACGAAACAAAATAAGAAGGGACTTCACCCACAGCAGGAAAGCAACATAGCACCAACACCCATAACCCATCAGAAAAAACAACCCCTAGCTCAGAGGATAAGACAACAACACCAAAAGCCGCACAACCAATAGAACACCAAAGCAACTAAAGAAAATCTAGAAGCAGTACAAGCCTCACCACAACCCAAAAAATACAGACATAACCAGAATTTGCCCCGACCAACACTAATTGACATTGGATCTTGAGGAATTCACTACAGGAAAACCCGTCATTACCGGCAGACTGAATCTGCCTGAACACACGAACAATCCGATGGAAATGTAAGTTTCCGGCGCACGTTTCGGCGGAATTGACTACGCCGATTTAGGTCGCGTCGATAAATTTTTGTCGACGAATTTAATGCGCCGGAAAACTTTCCGGCGCACTTCTCGACGCATTTCCGGTTCAAAACATCGGATTGGTGCCGACGACTTCCAACCGATAAATTCTGGCGCCATATGTGCCGGTAAGTTTCTGTCGGATCTTCCGCCGGTAAGTACCGGCGGACAAAATGCCGCAAGTTTGCCGTAGAAAACCAACGATTTTGTTTGCGGCGCAAAGTCGTCGCCGACAATAAGCGGCGGAAATTGCGCCTGAACATGCGCCGGTAGTTTCCGACGGAACTAAGGCGCCGATAAGTTCGATACAATTCGTTGTATCGTCATTTCTGGAGTAATTTCCGCCGGAAATCTGTAGCATTGACAAAATAAAAATTGCCTTCCCAGCCAACAATCAAATTTCCACACCTGCAAACCTATACAAATATCAATTCCACAACATTTCAATAGTAACATTTCAACATATCAACATTTTATAACAAATTTAAAGCAGTTTCACAATAGTTTATAACATTAAAAGAAACTGTTCAATAGTAACAATCAACAAAAAATATCACATTAAAAGAAACTGTTCAATAACACATGTTCACAGAAATAAACAAGTTCATGTAAACTAAATTAAACTACTCTGACTCCGTGGACTCCTCCTCACGTGGAGCTACGTCTTTTCCACTCAGTTGATCCCTCATCTTACGCATTTCATCCAACAACTGATTGTTTTGCTCCATACTTGTTTGAATCTGTGCTTGCAGCTGAGCTTGAACCTGTGCTTGCAGCTGAGCTTGCCAATCAGCTTGTGATTTTCTTACTAGTTCTAGCTCAGCTTGAAGGGCACTTATTTGTTGAGCTTGTAAGGAGTCATGAGAACTGGATGTAGTAGAGGAGGTCATCCCCTCGTATGCCTGAGCTTGCGCACCTAAGCCATATACTCTACCATGCTGCATTCCTCCGACGGCATGCGACCAGATGTGATACTCAGAATACTCCACAGAGCCGCCAGAAGAGCCCTCACCTGATGCGGCATGAGTCTCTCGAAGCCGTGTATAATCCTCCTGTGAAAGTAGAATATAAATATATATAGTTAAACTAAAACTTAGAAAATATTAAACATATATAAAAATATACTTACATAGGCTTTTCTTGATCTCTCATCAATCCATTATTGATCCTCCTATCGCTTATGAGTGCGACTATGCAATTCAACAGGAGTTGGTTCTCTACCAAGCATCGCTTTCTGTTTGAATTAAGAGAATTTTATTAATACAGATTAAAGAACAATTTTAAAAAATATTTAAAATTCATTACCAAACGACGTTTATGCTCAGTATATGGAACAGAGTCGTCTGTATGAAGTGAACTACCCAACCCACCAACATCAGAAGCTCTGTTCTGTCGATTTTGATCCCTCTTCCTACTGTACTCTTCGCTGCCCCAAGATGCATTCAACTCGGCCCATATAACCTCTCCAATCCATAATGGTCGCTTCCCAGACTTTCTAATATCTGTGAATATGTCGCGCATCCGAGTAGACCCACGCTTCTCAAAATTCTTTCTAATCTTGTCATTGTGTTGGGGCAGCCAACAAAACTCTTTCTGCAATTAAATCAATATGATATATAATATATAAGATTATTAGCTTAAGTAAGAAAGAATAAATCATTTAACATAAAAACTAAAACTCAAAAATACATCAAACTCTCTAAACCACATCTCTCGGACTTCTTTCTGGACTTTCTTCTAAGAAACATAAGGAGCGTCAAACCTGCACCGTATGATGTCCCGTATTTTATGTGTCGGTTGTTTTGATGGGTAGAACCTACAAAAATAAAGTTATGTGAAACAAATATAAAATATAAAATAAAAATATTCATTAGTTTAAATAAAATATACTGTACGTAGTGTCACCCTCAGGTGCTATCAACATTCTATCATCGGTCTCCTGCTCTGCTGCAGCTGCTGTCGAAGGTCCAGCTGCTGTCGAAGGTCCAACTATAACAGGCTGATGGGTTGGTGGGGGATAGTATGGTAGAGCATATGGTGGAAATTGATAAGTAGGAGGGGCACCAGCATACGGTGGGGGTGTGTAGTATGGGTAGAAAGGAGTACTCTACCCGGGATCTGGTGAAGGAAATCGAGGGTCTGGTGAGTAAAACTACGGGCTACCGCTTCCATGAGTGGGTAAAGGCTGTGTAGCAGGCTGAGGCTGTGTAGCAGGCTGAGCCGAGGTGGTCCCCTCAGTACGTAGTGGCCTAGGTGGTCCAGCTGTACTCTTCTTAGTGCTCCTGTTAAATATATTTTTTTATCAATCCTCTACTAAGCTCCTCACCACCTGAAGCCATTTGCACATAAATAAAAAAATATATTAGAAATATGAGTAATAACAAAAATTTAAAAAAAAAATGATGCAGTGTAGTAGCTAAAAAAAATACAGTGAAGTAAAATGCAGTGAAGTAAAATAAAATGCAGTGCAGTAGCTAAAAAAATTTTAAGTTACCTTATGTTGTTAACTCATCATTTGTTGATTCACTTGCATAAGATGATACACTCCCATTACTATCAGAATCATCATTACTTCCCTCAATGGTTAGATCTACCTCCTCTAATTGCAACTCGCTCTCATTAATTTTTATTTGGTCATCTACATTGATTGAGAGATTTTTTAAATTAGACATAAACTCTTCTTGATTTGATGATGGTATTGAGGTGGTTTTCTCAATTACTCCCCTTGGTTTTGTCTTCATAACTACCAGCCAATATTATTTGCCTCGTATTCTGCTTGGATAGTTAGCATAATAGACTTGAGTTGCATGACTAGCAATGATAAAAGGATCAAACTTTATATATCTCCTAGCCCGCTTTACTTCTGTTATACCGTAAATTGGATGAACTTTCGTGCTTCTATTTGGTACTGGATCAAACCATTCACAATTGAAGAGATACACAGTATTCCTCTGACCGGAATATTCTACCTCTAATATTTCTTGTAATACCCCGTAGTATTCAGAATCATCCCCTGTATGGGTGTTCCCTCTTACACATTCACCTGAATTTTCTGTCTTCCTACCTTCACACCAATTTTTTGTTTGGAATTTATAACCATTGACCTCAAATATTTGATAACATTTTACTAATCTATTTGGTCCCCAAGCTAACTCAGATAACCTTGAATACTACGAACTGTCTTCAGTGTGTACCTTTAAATGTACAAGATGTTATTCTTACTAATATTAATTGCATAAATAATTAACTCATTAAGTAAGAATAATTATTCAAAATATACCATATTTTTAAACCAAGCAGTGAATTCTTTTTCCACTATCTTCTGGACTTCTCCTTCTTCTGATGTACTAAGACCATCAATGAACCTCCTACAAATTCATATCTTGAGTTTAGAACAAAGTCTAAAAGAAAATCAAAAATATAAACAACTTAACTCATACTTACTCGAGATACGGCTCAACTTCATCACAGTTAAGCAAGATGTACAATGTGATAATTGTCATCTCCTTATCGATCAAATAGCGCACAGTGCTAGTGCCTACAGGTTCCCCAATTCCACTGAATACAGATATATTAGAGGATTTATCAATATTTTGAGATGCTGAACTTTTACCTGATTGAGATATTGTTTTAAAATAATACGAGCAAAACTGAGTTGTCTCATATGTTAAATATGCTTCACAGATAGAGCCTTCGGGTCGTGATTTATTCTTAGCGGTCTTCTTAAGTTTATTTAAATATCTCTCAAAATGATACATCCACCTATACTGAACAGGTCCACCAACCATAGCCTCATATGGTAAATGAACAGGTAGATGCTCCATAGAGTCAAAAAAGCCTGGAGGAAATATTTTCTCAAGTTGACACAAAATGAATGGAATTTGCTGCTCCATAAGAATCAAATTCTCCACATTTAATTTAGAAGAGCATAAATTTTTGAAGAAGACGCTTAGCTCGATCAGGGGCTTTAAAATCTGATCTGGCAGATAACTAAAAGTAGTGGATAGTAGACATTGCATGAAGATGTGACAATCATGACTTTTCAATCTGAATAATCTCCCTGATCTTATGTCAACACTCCTGCTTAGATTGGAAGAATATCCATCAGGTACTCGTAGAGTCTTCACCCATTCACAAATTGCTCGTTTTTGCTCTAAAGTTAATGTGAATGGAGCTTTTTGTTTGAGAAATTTTTCCGCTCCACCATCCTTCAATTTCAAAGCTTTCCTTATACAAATCTTCTTTAAGTCCATCCTTGCTTTTATATTATATTTCGATTTTTCTTTGATGTCCATAACTGTATAGAAAATATGATCAAAAATATTTTTCTCTAAATGCATAACATCCAAGTTATGTCTAATCGAGTTTGTTCTCCAATATGGCAACGACCAAAAAATACTTTTCTTGGTCCAATTATGATTGACACCATATTCTGTTAATCTGAACTCAGCTAAAGACATTAATAGATGTTCATATGACCAAACCATCTAAGGCGACTTTCTCTAATCTTATCTTCCACTGGAGCTACTCCAACCTTTTCACGTATATGCTCATTTCGCATCCTATCTCTAAGGGTCAAGCCACTCATCGACCTAAGCATCCTCATCTCTACCACATTTAACTTACTATTATGCTTTTTTTTTAGTGGCCAACATTCGGATTCAACCATCCAACTTGAATTCTTTTGATAATATCCACATCTATTTCACCATCACTCTGAATAATATATCCAAGATATTTAAAACGTGTTACTCTTATTAATGACTTGATTGCTCAAAGTCACAATCCCCTCACTAGGTCTATTACTACTAAAATTGCACTTCATATAATCCGTTTTAGACCTACTCAATCGAAAAACTTTAGTCTCTAATGTTGATCTCCATAATCCAAGTTTACCTTCAACTCCCTCCCTCTCTAGTTTTATCAACAAGAAGAATATCATCAACAAAAAAGCATGCATCAAGGTACATCCTCTAGCAAATGTCTAGTGAGAACATCCATGACTAAAGTAAAAAGATATCGACTTAAGGCTGATCTTATATGTAATCCAACCAAAATAGGAAAAAAAATGAAACAAAATACCTTCCGTCGGCGAAGAGCGACCCTCGGCGGCGCGCGAGCAGGAAAGAGAGGAAAGGATGCTCGACAAAGTCCGGTGACCGTCGACGGCGAATTTCGGTGACCGTCTGCGACGTCAATCCACAGCGAGCGACGGACGACGACGGGCAAAACACGAGAGGTGAGAGAACGGAAGGAAATGAATGAGCGGCCAGAGGGGCTCGGTGTTGAAAAATAAGGCTTTCACCATCGGACGTTCCGGCGGCGTAAACGCCGAAACCATTACCGACGCAATTAGCGCCGGCAATAAGTCGTTGAGTTTAAATATGCCGGTGCAATATCAGTCGGTAATTTGCGCCGGTATGTTTCCGCCGTAACATGCGAAGGAATTGGTTCAGAGATCGTTTTACCGAAGCATAGACCGGCGCATGGGACGCCGGAAGTTTTCCGTCGTATCTTGCACCAGCAAATGCGTCATAAGGTCTCCGTCTCAATATTTAGGAATATTCTGCCGTTACCTACGCCGTTCGTACCGGCGCAAAATTTTCCGCCGGAAAATCCGACGGTAATCGCGTGTTTTCCCGTAGTGATTGCCACTAGAATATGTGAACTTGTAATTCATTTGTTTATTTTTCTTTTATTTCTTACCAAAACTACATTTCTCTTATGGCTTGATATCTCATCTTTAAGGTCATGGTATGGTATTAATGATACACATCCTTAAGCATTTAAAAAAAAATCTTAATTAATTAATTTTTTTCCATAATTTTGACCCTTTGGTGTTATTATTAAAAACATTAAATAATTCTTAAAAATAATTCAATATTCATAATGTTTCTTGACTTTATTGGAGACATTTGGCATGTTAATCTTTTTCTAATTTGATATTGGTTGATTAATTAGCTAAATTACCCTAATTATCCCTGGTTTTCTTAGTTATTCAAGTGTTAGTTTCAATTATAGTTTGAAAATACTTTACAATTTTAATATTTCCTAATTTAAATAATTTGAATAAAATTTTTAAAGTACACAAACACAAGCAAATATATTGTCAACATATAGGGTACAAATGATGAAAATAAAGGAAATTATATAGTGAAAAATATCTTTTAATAATAAAATATTAGATATATATTGCTAAGAATATTTGTATATAATAATATAAAAAAATCTCCCATTTAGGGAACAATAAGTGCAATTGTTGTTTGATTCAATTTTGTTCATGGGTGACACCTGATTTTAATAACAGTTAAGCTCTAGAAAAAACGTGAGAACTTATATGAGAATATTGGGGAAAAAGAGAGAAAAATTCTGAATGAAGGAATCCACTAGCTCAAGTATTTATATATAGGACAAGTATCAAAGGAAGTTAAAAATTTTTAAAGGCTTCAATAGGCAAGTATGCTTACAAGTACTGAGTTGAGAGGGTTCTAGCTTACTAATGTCTAGACGTCCTTGGAAACATGTGGTGGAGCTCCAAATTGAGTAGGAGTAGGAGGCGAGTGCATCGCAGGGGTTACGAGCTCTGTGGCCAGGTGAAGTACTAGGAAGGGCAACTTGGAACCCTCTTGGTTAGATGCTTTCATATAGCTAAGATAACAAGCATAATTGGTGATGCTCCATCACATATAATGGTGAGTGGCTATCCTTTGATGTAGTGTGTGAGTGATGAATAGAGTAATATGTGGGTCCCTTGACTGACCTAGTGAAGTGTGACTCCCCTCAAGGTGCCTTGTCGAGTTGGGTTGTGGTAGTCCTTTATTGAGTTCCCTTGTGAACCCACGAGATACGAGTCCACTTGATAAGACATGTAAATGTTGACATGTATGCTAAATCCAAAGGAAACAAAAAAAAGAGAGACTAAAAATCATACCTTGTTCGTTAGATCCACGAATTCTGACGCAAATCCAGCTGAAATCGGCTCCGCTAGTGTCGCTTCTCCGCGATTCCTGCAGAAGTTTCGTTGAATCGGACTCTTTTCGTGTCGTTAAATAGGAGACAAAGAAGCTGCTCTTTCGGTTATTGATCTCCACTCACGAGCTATCTCTGCTTCTACGACTAGAGACCAAACCAAACCCCCTCCTTCCTCCGATCAAGACCGGGCCGAACCCTTGCTCCTCCCGTCCCTGCCCTGTTCGCAATCCGTCGGTCGAGAGAGAGAGAGAGAGAGAGAGAGAGAGAGAGAGAGAGAGAGAGAGAGAGAGAGAGAGAGAGAGAGAGAGAGAGAGAGAGAGAGGACTTACCAACCGTGCTCCTCCATAGCCGAACCCGCCTCCTCTCTGTCCGATCCCGTCCAGAGAGCTCACCTCCTCCTCTTGTCGAGCTCCTACCTAGATGAACCCCCCTCTTGCCCGACCACAACACCAAGCTGATCCCCTCTCACAGCCCTAATTCCACTTAAAATCTAGTCCACTCACTCCACTCAGCCCTAACTCCACTTAAAACCTAGCCCACTCACTCCAACTCAAATCAACTCAGCTCAACTCAACCCACTCTCCTCTACCCGACCCCCTTTAGGTATAGGAATATTTGTTTTTATTTTATTTTATTTCTTTTTATTATTATTATTATTACTAATTAAATTAATTTTGTGTTAATTATAATTAATTAAATTTAATAATGATTAATTATAATTAATTTAAATTAATTATAATTAAATATTTAATAATATTTAATTATTCTTAATGATATTCATTTAAAATTAATTAAATTGATTTTAATTAATTATCTTAATTATGGTTAATTATTATGATTAATAATTAACTATAGTTAATTTAGATTAATTAAA
This sequence comes from Dendrobium huoshanense, assembly GCA_016618105.1. Lineage (NCBI taxonomy): Eukaryota > Viridiplantae > Streptophyta > Magnoliopsida > Asparagales > Orchidaceae > Dendrobium > Dendrobium huoshanense. The sequence continues at coordinate 23,529,201 of CM028352.1, read as the reverse complement.
ATTTATTATTTTAATTTTAATTGATTGTCATTAATTAAAATTAAGTATAATTAAGTTATTGTAATTATAATTAATTATTTTTAAAAAAATTAATTAGTTATAATTAATTTTTTTTTTAAAAAAGGTTCTTTTGTCAATGCTTCCGACGGGCCGGCAAACCCCCAAGGCGCTCACGTAGCGTTGAGGGTGGGAAACCGGTGCGATGCTTGCGACGACTTAAGGATCCCTCTTCAATGCTTGCAACGAGCCGATAAACCCCTGAGGCGCTCAAGTAGCGTTGTAGGGCAGGAAACAGGTGCGACGCTTGCGATGAAGGGGATAAAAAATGTGTTTTTATTCTTTTTTTTATTTTATTTTTATATAAGTACCCCCGAACGCCCACGTGGTGCAAAGGGGGGAAATATGTGTTTATTTCTAACACCTGTTTTCTTCTTATAATAAACAAACATAAAAACCCTTAAATGCTCACGTAGCAGGCGGGATAAAAAAATTTATTTGCGACCGCGGTGTCATTTTTGACACCTACCTGAAGCGCTCACGTAGCGTCGATGGGAAGGTTGCCTCTTGGTTTTTCCCCTAAACAGGGGAGACGCCGGGAGGCTGCCGAAATTTTTATTGAAAATTCAAGGACTTGAACAAAAAAGAGGTTGGACTTGTGGACTTATTTGAACAAAATGAGCTTTAAATTCAAATGAATTTGAAAAATATAAGAGATTTTGATTGAAATCAAAAGAACAAATGCAAAAAAATTTGTACTTAAGATTGTAGTTTGGAACAACTACAAGGACCGCTTGAACTCATGCAAAGGACTTATTTTGAACTCGAACTTGAACAAGACATGGACCCAAGAGAACTTTGATGTGGACTTATAAACTTGAACTATAATAAGACTTGACTTTGAATCTCATGTGATTCAAAAGAGCCATTTGAACTCAAGAGGACTTGAGTTGGACCATAGGAGACAAGGCTTGAACTTTATGAGACAGCATGGAACTCATTTCTAAATCAAGTGATCAATGATCTTAAAATCAAACTTGAATCAAGCAATAAATATTGGACCCAAGTGAATAAATACAAAGGTTGTACTTGAACTCAAAATGAATAGAAGATTCATATTGAAGCTTCGTCGGACATGGACTTGGGCAAGATTTGTGCACTCAAACCAATATAAATGAACAAATGAACTTGTGATACAATTTGTTTTCAAACAAAGGCTCACACACAAAGTCACTATAAGCTTTGGTGGCAATGATCCAAAGCATCCAAATGAACTAAGGAAAATTGACTTGTTCAATCATCAATTTACAAGAAAGGATAAAGAATTTGCAAGTGAAGTTTTTTTTGCAAGCAACAAATGAGTTCCATAAACATTGAAAGGAAACATACAATGAGCATAGTAGGTTGCTGACAAATGTATGTGAGAAAATTAGCAATGGTTGTAGTCATTCCGACAGTCAACAATAAATCTATAAATACACACATCAATCTCTTATAGATTATTGAGATCCACATGCAACGAGTTCAACGAATCATTAGCAAACACAAATGAGGGACATGTGGTAACATAACTCACACTTATGAATCAATCAGGCAAGTGGATGTGTCTATCTCTTTCAAGAAGAATAATCGCACAATAAGCACAACTAGCTTCTTACAAATGGGGACCAAATTGAAGGGGTACCAATGAATATTAAAGAGCGATGCATAAGCAGATATGATCTTCTCTTCTTCAAGTAGAAAGATTTGATATGTAATGAAGATAATGATATAATATAACCAAATACATTCAACGGAATATGCATGAATGTCAACGAATAGATGGGAAATTCATGACATATAAAGGATACAATGAATGTGATTTATCCATAAAGAGAAAGATCAATTGGGAGAATACAACAATATGCTTGCAATCAATCTACAAGATTTAAAAGAAATAGCAAGAAGTTATCATAATGGTTGGAATACTAATTGACAACCAATAACAATGTAGATGCTATCATTCACATTACAAATCAAATGATGATTGACCCATGGTATTTATTCTGATTATCCAAATGAAGGTAAACATATGAGCAAGAAATGTAAGACGAATGATGAACAAATTCTTAAAGGTTACACAAATAAAGAATGACAAAGTTTAGATACCTCAGATCATTCAAATGAGATAGTATCCAAGCAATGACCAAAGATTAAAATATGCAATAAATGCCAGATGTTTATGTCATCAATAACACTGTAACATAGACATGTACATTCAATTCTATGAGCAGTGGAATGAACTCAAAGCATACACAACGACTCTATCCACAATAAGTGTTGAAGGATGTCATGCAGGATATGAAGGTCATTTATGAATACAAATATATACATCAAACTATTCATGAATGATGATGAGGGGGATCCAATGAATGCTACATCAACTTAATAATCAATCACTAATCAATATTAAGCAACTATATTGATCTGTTAGGAGCAAAGGGTTATGATACTACAACAAATACAGACCTTTGTGATCAAAGGCAGGAGATTAGTTAGTACACTATGACCCGCCTACAAAAATTAACAAATAGTGCACGACAGTCTACCTATATGAATCAGCGAATAATTCTATTCAGAAGCTGCTATGTCACGCCACCGGATCTGCAAAATTCGTACAAGCAGACAGAAGACGTCTACAATTATTTCAAAGTACCCCTGCACGTGCACTATAAATTGTATACACATAGGTACACTAAAAGGGAGGGTAAAAAATAATTATAAAACCCGCATGGGCCCTGGCGATCATGTTATTGGTACACACGTGACGTCTAGGGATGCTGCGCGGGTTGACAAGTGAATTCAGGTTCGAAACTGATCCTTCTATACGGGTCAATAGAAGTCGACAGGGTTCGAACCATTAAGCAAATGTAAGGTTGTGGCGACCGGTATATTTGCTTTAAAATATTCATATTAGGCCATCAAGGCCTACAATAATATAAATTCACTAATAAAGGCTCAAAGCCTACAAAACTCGATCCTCTGTCGACAGCCCGACAGAGTTGACAAGGTTCAATCCATAAAAAGAAATGACCCCCGAACACCCCGATGATGGCCGTGTTGAATGCAGATCTCAACCGGAGGGGTTCCCAAATATTTTCAAAAGTCTCACAAATATCCAAAGTCCATTTCAAATACTCCAAAGCTCCACCCAAAATCCCAGAAAAATCTAAAAATCTCAAATCCCAAAAATATTTAAAATTTGAAATCCAACCATCAAATTCTTAAAGCAAAATCCATCCACCCTCCGCAACAGTTTGTCGAGGTGGATAAATCTGAAAACAACTTTAGCTCACATAGAGTTAAATGTCTGGTCGAAAATATCACTAGGATCTATTCTCAAACAATCTCCTGCCAATAAAGACGTGGTACGTGTCCTCTAACCGGCGGTTCTCCGCCAAATGGCACCGCAGGATAAACGGTTATGACCCGGGGCCCTCTGAACCGAGTGGTTTTGCCGCCAAATAGCACCACGAAATACCGATTATGGTCAGAGCCAATACGCTCCTTGTTGGCATCAAATCCTTGAGATATGAATCAATATGATATAATTGATAGGGCACAAAGCCCTTTGTTAGCTAAGGTGGATTCAAATTTGTCCCCTTAGACAAACATTCAACCCCGGTCTACAAGGTCCCATTGGACAAAGCAATCCATGACTGCCGACAAGGATCCTTCTGTCAGGTTGGGTGTAACGACCCCAAGATCCGTGTAGCGAAAGGATTCATCTGATTGTTCTATTGCCTCTTTTTTTTCTTTTATCGGTTTCCTCAACTATCGTTCATATCAATCCATACCAACATATATCCAGAGCCATAGATAATTACATCACAGAAAAGAAACAGCAGCGGATACTATAATACACAAATAATAAAAGAGTCAAAGTACATCCAAAAGAAAATACTACACTAGCCGTACAGGCTACAAAAGAAAGCCTACCAAGGCTATAAAAGAAAAGCTACAGAACTCGGCAGAAAGATCGTCAAGCTGGAGGCCCTGCACCTGAAATCATTAACCACATATAATGAGCTTACAAAGCCTAGCATGTCACCAAAGCCTACAACTGAAATCAAAGCACGACACTGAAAACAATATGCAGGTTAATCAAATCAAATCAAATCAATAAGTCGAACATGATCAATGAGTCAATGCAATACAGAAATCAATAGTCAATAAAACCAATCAATGCAGCGGCAGGCAAATCGATAAATCAATTCAATCAATCAATATTCGTCAATCAAAACGATACGGTCAAATCAGTACGATCTAATCAATGAAGTCAATCGAGGAAAGCGATACGAGACAATGAATCTATAAAACAGTCCATACGGTGTAGAACTGTAGCAACAGTGAATCTATAAAATCTATAGGCAGCAATACAATGAATCTATACAATATCCATATCATCAGTAGTATCCATCAATACAGTCAGTGAAATCGTACGATACAGTAAATCCGATCAAATCCAATAAAGCAGAAATCAATAAATCAATATAGATCAGGAAATCCATGCGATGCAATATCAGATACAATGCAATTTCATACAATGGTCTTACTCGACAAGCACAAACACTAGCTATTATCAATGATCAATGATGCTGTTGTAGTTCGTTCAATGATGCTGTTGTAGTTCGTTCAATGATGCTGTTGTAGTTCGTTCAATGATGCTGTTGTAGTGGTCAATCTATATCAATAGTGCTGTTGTAGTTCGTTCAATACGTTGGTTTCTGTAACCAACGTTCAACTAGGTTTCCACTTGTCTTTCAGCAGTCAATCAATCAATCAATGCAATAATCGATGCAATAAGCAATATTAAAGAAATCGAGAACGATCATATCAATAGTCACAGGCAGATCAATTCAATCTATCAATTCCGGGAAAATCAGAAATCATACGAAAATCGGGCAGAGTAACGGTAGTCTATCGAAATTACACAAAAATCCTGCAAAAAGACAAATTCTGAATTTCACCAAATTACAACAGAATAACCACGACATCAATGCAAGACTATCAATCTATAGAATCCAAATCAAATCAAGTCCTGATAATTTCCTATTCAATTAAAATCGCGTAGAATCAATTCCGACCGGTAAAATCTTCGTAGAATACAGTCAAATCGTGTACAATAATCATATCTATAACATACCAGAAGTTGTGCGGTGAAAGTTGTGTCAAATCAAAATCATGTCGAAAAGTTGACTACAAAAACACAAAACAGATCACAACTCGGTCAAAACACAATATCTTCGAAAACAGAAGTAAGGTTTGGAGTCCTTACCACGAGACAAACACAATATGCAACAGCAACGAACGACGAAAATCGCTCCGCGGGCTCCGAAATCGGACTTCTTCCTTTGCTTTTCCGCTCCTTCTCTCTCCTCAGATATTTTGATTTTATAAAAATGTTTTCTCTCTCTTCAAAACGAGCTGATTTTCTTATATCAGTGAACTGATCGGCCTGGCCGATCGCCCGATCGTCCCGGGACGATCAGACCAATTCTGGTCGTCCTGGCCGATACTCCAGGGCGATGATCAGGACGGTATTGTGAACAGTGCCGATCGTCCTGGACGATCTCAATATCGTCCTGGACGATCCTGTCCAGAAATGGCTCCAGAAATCAGCTGTTTTCAATGCACTGATCGGCCTGGACGATCTCAACTTCGTCCTAGCTGATTCTGGGAGGAAAATCACTTTTCCAGCAGCTACAGCAAAGGAACGAGGTCTTACAATCTCCCCACCTTAAATAAATGTCGTCCCGACATTTCCCTAAGGCTACAGAGCAAAACAAAAGCAAAACGAAACAAAATAGAGCTATCCAATCATTCAATAAATCGCGCAAATCACAACGAAACAGACGATAAACAAAACTCGTACCAGTCACATTTACAGGCATTCATGGTGCATCCTCCTCCATCTCTTGCTTATCTCCAATCTGATCAGACGGGACAGTCGGAGCAATCGGAACCATCGGAACAGGTCCTTGTCTTTCAGAACTTGGGCATTCCGTCACTCTATGTCCATATCCACCACATCGGAAACATTGCCCAGTCCTCAGATAACATTGTCCCGAATGTCTTTTCCCACAACATTTACAAACATTAAATTTTGCTTTGCTACTTTCCCCACCTTTCTTACTACGGCCAGAGCGTTTTGCCAATTTGTCACTCACCATCTGAGCGACCATATTAGCAAACTTATTCATATTTGCAGATGTGAGTGGGAGATCAGTAGCAGACTCAACTTTCTTTCCTTTCGGATCCATTGGCCTGATCAATACAAATCGTTCGAATCAAAATCGCGGAAATCAAATACGTAAAACAAAACAAATCAAATAATGCAATCATCAACTCTGGATATAATCAAATCCTTTTCACTACACTTGCTCTGATACCAATTGTAACGACCCCAAGATCCGTGTAGCGAAAGGATTCATCTGATTGTTCTATTGCCTCTTTTTTTTCTTTTATCGGTTTCCTCAACTGTCGTTCATATCAATCCATACCAACATATATCCAGAGCCAGAGATAATTACATCACAGAAAAGAAACAGCAGTGGATACTATAATACACAAATAATACAAGAGTCAAAGTACATCCAAAAGAAAATACTACACTAGCCGTACAGGCTACAAAAGAAAGCCTACCAAGGCTACAAAAGAAAAGCTACAGAACTCGGCAGAAAGATCGTCAAGCTGGAGGCCCTGCACCTGAAATCATTAACCACATATAATGAGCTTACAAAGCCCAGCAGGTCACCAAAGCCTACAACTGAAATCAAAGCACGACACTGAAAACAATATGCAGGTTAATCAAATCAAATCAAATCAATAAGTCGAACATGATCAATGAGTCAATGCAATACAGAAATCAATAGTCAATAAAACCAATCAATGCAGCGGCAGACAAATCGATAAATCAATTCAATCAATCAATATTCGTCAATCAAAACGATACGGTCAAATCAGTACGATCTAATCAATGAAGTCAATCGAGGAAAGCGATACGAGACAATGAATCTATAAAACAGTCCATACGGTGTAGAACTGTAGCAACAGTGAATCTATAAAATCTATAGGCAGCAATACAATGAATCTATACAATATCCATATCATCAGTAGTATCCATCAATGCAGTCAGTGAAATCGTACGATACAGTAAATCCGATCAAATCCAATAAAGCAGAAATCAATAAATCAATATAGATCAGGAAATCCATGCGATGCAATATCAGATACAATGCAATTTCATACAATGGTCTTACTCGACAAGCACAAACACTAGCTATTATCAATGATCAATGATGCTGTTGTAGTTCGTTCAATGATGCTGTTGTAGTTCGTTCAATGATGCTGTTGTAGTTCGTTCAATGATGCTGTTGTAGTGGTCAATCTATATCAATAGTGCTGTTGTAGTTCGTTCAATACGTTGGTTTCTGTAACCAACGTTCAACTAGGTTTCCACTTGTCTTTCAGCAGTCAATCAATCAATCAATGCAATAATCAATGCAATAAGCAATATTAAAGAAATCGAGAACGATCATATCAATAGTCACAGGCAGATCAATTCAATCTATCAATTCCGGGAAAATCAGAAATCATACGAAAATCGGGCAGAGTAACGGTAGTCTATCGAAATTACACAAAAATCCTACAAAAAGACAAATTCTGAATTTCACCAAATTACAACAGAATAACCACGGCATCAATGCAAGACTATCAATCTATAGAATCCAAATCAAATCAAGTCCTGATAATTTCCTATTCAATTAAAATTGCGTAGAATCAATTCCGACCGGTAAAATCTTCGTAGAATACAGTCAAATCGTGTACAATAATCATATATATAACATACCAGAAGTTGTGCGGTGAAAGTTGTGTCAAATCAAAATCATGTCGAAAAGTCGACTACGAAAACACAAAACAGATCACAACTCGGTCAAAACACAATATCTTCGAAAACAGAAGTAAGGTTCGGAGTCCTTACCACGAGACAAACACAATATGCAACAGCAACGAACGACGAAAATCGCTCCGCGGGCTCCGAAATCGGACTTCTTCCTTTGCTTTTCCGCTCCTTCTCTCTCCTCAGATATTTTGATTTTATAAAAATGTTTTCTCTCTCTTCAAAACGAGCTGATTTTCTTATATCAGTGAACTGATCGGCCTGGCCGATCGCCCGATCGTCCCGGGACAATCAGACCAATTCTGGTCGTCCTGGCCGATACTCCAGGGCGATGATCAGGACGGTATGGTGAACAGTGCCGATCGTCCTGGACGATCTCAATATCGTCCTGGACGATCCTGTCCAGAAATGGCTCCAGAAATCAGCTGTTTTCAATGCACTGATCGGCCTGGACGATCTCAACTTCGTCCTGGCCGATTCTGGGAGGAAAATCACTTTTCCAGCAGCTACAACAAAGGAACGAGGTCTTACATTGGGTCAACTACCTCCTCTGACTAAGTAGACCAGGGACCATGATGGCCCGGGACGATGGAACCATGGGATCTTGATCGGGCCCATCATCCATTCCCCCACCATCCGCTTTAAGTGTAGGATGGTGCAATTTCTATTTAAATATCAAATCTTCCGAACCAAATTTCAAATCCAAAAACCCAATTCTTCAATTCCCAATATCCAAACCCTTTAAATTCCAAACTTATAATCCTCAATACCAAACCTATTGCTGCTACTATAGCCAGATAACACGTATATTCTACGTATTTGATTGACGACTAGCCTTAATCGAAAGTTCTCTCTCGTGATCGGGAGGGGTAATTAACTATAGGGGCTTGCGCCTATAGGAAACCAGAACTCAGTTCATGAAGTCCTCGCAAAATGAGGGCGAAATCTCTGGGTAGTGTCTTATCTACAAACTCATCTGCCTTCCAAAATTTACCTCGGAACTTATTCAGTTAAAACTCCCTCGCCGAATAAGAAATGCGAGTGGAGGCCGGGGCCGAATTTTCGGAGCCCACAATAAACTATCTCTTGAATAACAGAAAAGACATATGCGAGAATACAATAACACGAAATCACTAGCATACCCTAATGCCATCTTCAAACTCAGACCATGCGGGGAGGAGGCAAAACTCCCTCCTACCCTAATCACTATCATACAATACTCTGGAAATTTTTTGTAAGTTATAACCTGTCAGTTTTTTAAATACATGTCAATTTTAAGGGGAGTTTTCATTGACATACAAAATTCATACTTATTTCCAAAAAAAATCATTATATTTATCAAAGATCATGCATTCATTTTCACATCAACTTTGATATTATTTATTTATTTTCCTTGATTTTTGCTTGTTTGTTCATCTCTGTGTGCTAAGAATAAAATCTCCACCAAATCAATCATTCAAGATTGCACAATGATTGCCTAGCTTGAAACTCTTATCATCAGGAATCTCTCTCTCTCTCTCTCTCTCACTCTGTTGCCTAGCTTGAAACCCTTGCCATCATGCAGCATGTACACAGCGACAAATGCAATCCATATCCTAATATAAAAAACATCTATATTAAAACTATTCAAAGATCTAATAAAGCAAAATAGCTTTTAGTACAGCATCTGAAACTGCTCTTAATTAATTATCTGTGCTCTCTAAGCCTAAGGGAGGGAAGAAATGTCTTTCTCTTGAACGGTGCAACCTTTGTTAAAAAGTTTGGACTATCCTTAACCTTTTAATTCCTATGACTTCATCATATTTATTTATTGAATTCTGATTAAAAGAAATCCAGCTTAATTAGCACATGACAAATGATTGCAACGTTGCTTATTAGATGGCATTTCTCCCTTTTACAAGTGAAGACAGCAACCTTTCCCTGTTCATTTATAAGAATAATTGCTATTAGGCCGGTGATAACCTAAGCCATTGTGTGGTCAACATCAGCACATGAGCCATCACATTGGTGTGTGTTGTAGGGCTAGGCTTCAGCTTCATTTGGGACGGCTTTCTTACTACTTTTTAAAGTAACTTATTAGTAAATAAATATTTAGTTCAAGACATTTTTTACTAGAAAGTTACTTTAAAAAACAACAAGAAAGCTGTTTCAAACGAAGTCTTTATTTTGGACGAGTTTCTTATTGCTTCTTAAAGTAGTTTTCTAGTTCAAATTTTAGTTTTAATCAGTGGACTATTAATTTATTAGTAAAAAATAATTGGAAAGTAGTTTTCTTACAATATTTAATAATTAGATGATATATAAGTAAATACTTATTTTTATGGCATTTTTGTAAATATCTCGAAAATATGATATGGGCCTAATATAAATGTTATTAACATATGATATAAATTAAAGAAGAATAAAAAAAATAAACAGATTTAAAGAGAAAAAGAAGGCATATTTATCTGGATTTTTGCTTTTTTTCTCTCTCCAGCTGTGCGCTCTTGGCATTTATATCATATAATCATAAAATATTTAAATAAAATATTATATTCCATTTGTCTTGTTAATATTTTTTATTTTATTTTATTTAGCACTGAGAGAAGGATAAAAAGGAAGACAGATACTCCTTTTCCGGATTTTATATTTTGTAATTATTGCTGAATAAATTCAACTCCAACTCTCAAGTTTCTAATGTAATATATGATTAGCTCTATTAAAATGCTATTAACATAAAAGCTTTAGAGCCCCATCTCTTATATTTTTTAAACAATATAGAAAGAATTGAATATGCTAAAAAGGTGGAAGATGCTGATGGAATTTGTCCATAGTGCTATCATTATCAGCCCCACTATGATCTCAGATGACCATTTTAAATTTATGTATTATCATTAATCTATATTAAAGGACTTATTTAATATTATTTTTATGCATTGCCTTAGCCATTTTTTTATCGAAAATTTATATGCATGAATTGATATAAAGTAACGAATCAATTAACAAGTTAAATTAAAGGAGTTACATACTCACTATATTCAAGCTTTATTACTTGCGTAATAAGTAAAAAATAATATTTACATGAACATCATTAAAATTTTAATAATATATAACAATGAATATTTTCATTGACTTTATTACTTTTACTTAATGGATTTTGTGTAATAGAGCTTCTTGAGGACTGCTGAATGGGTGCATATTTAATAGGAGTGTCAATTTTGGGGTCACGGGTCTGGTTTGGTTTGAATTCGGAGTTGTCTCGGGTTCAAACAGGTCAACCCTAACCTGACTCGGGTATGTAAATGGGTCAGAAACTTGGACCTGGACCCGACCCATCGGGTTGGCGGGTTGACCCGATCCGACACGATTTTGCATCTAGCGGCGGCGAGATGGCGGGCATCGAGCGCACCGGATGACCGGTGATGGGCGGCGGGTTGCACAGACGCGGACGCGTGCAGGTTGTGCAGATGCGTGTGGGCTGCGTGGACACGGACGCGTGCAAGCGAGCGGTGGGCCGCGAGCTGGCAGCAGTGCGGCGAGCGAGCGGGTAGCAGCGTGGCGCGTGCGCGGCAGCTAGTAGGCGGGCATGCAAGGGCAGCTGCGGCTAGTTCAATTTAAATGGATTTTCGGGTTGACCCGGCAACCCGTCAGGTCAACTCGAACCCGACACGTTTTTTAAATGGGTCGAATCCGGGAACTCGAACCCGACCTATTTTAAAATTGGGTCAGGTCAAACACAAATTTTCAGGGTCGAATTCGAGTCAGATTTTCGTGTCATGTCAAATATTGACACCCCTAATATTTAACAAGGCACACAATGGTTGTGAGATTAAATTAATAGGGAAGAGATTGGTGCTTGGGATAGAGCAACTAAGGAGGAGTAAGGGCATATCGAGAAGCTTGGTTCATGAGGAGATCTATCATCATGTCAACATTATGAAAAGGTTGGTATGCATGGATGTCACGATCCAACCTGGGGGTTCGAATTAATAAGGCGGGTACACATAGTCGGACGATAGATTTAAATTTTTTTTATTACTAAATCTATCTCAAATATACCGAAAGAACAACTAAACATCAAAAAATATAAACTGATATAAAAATAACTTAAATACATTTCTTCTTGTGCGTTACATCTATGATATACATTTCAACCTCTTCCTCTCATTTTTTATTATATTAAGTTACACATGTAAAAATGTTAGAGCAACTAAAGTAAGTCACAACTTAGCGAGTAACAATGTTTCTAAATAATAGTAACTCAAGGTAGTTGAAGCAAAATACATTATCTCTTTTTAGTTCATATCTTAAATTTTAATTTTATAAATATATATCATCTTTAATTTGCATTTATCATATTTGCATTTATATCTTTCTTATTTCTCATAAATAGTACAACCGTTATAGAAGTCACCGTCTAATTTAGTACTAATAAATGTATACATTTTTCCGTTATCATTTCCTTCTTCCTTTATCATTAATGTGCACGGTTACATTGTGTCCTCAGTCAATACCATAAGGGGGTGGACTCTATCAATTCAACATGTGCATGCAATCACATATATCTAATCATCTCATTATTATAATATATGAATTTTATATGATAATGTCATGAAAGGCATGTGAAACTTACGATCGACATTTTTCTGGTTTTACAATGCAGACATGTGCATGATGTTTGTGCACACAAGCTTAGAGTGTGGGTTATTGTTGATTTCATGAAGGAGGATTTGGTTCTTGCTAGTATGGAGTGTTGACCCGTAAGCAGCAAATCAGACCAACCTTAAAACACAACCGAAACTACCCACAACTCTACATGTCGCTCCCACTATCGCAAGAAACCGCTCCTCTACGGAATAAAAAAAACCCCCCCCCCCCCCCCCCCCATTCAAACAAGACACGCACAGAGAGAAAGAGAAGGGATTTCTTAAACTTACCTTTCATCGCTCTACCCATGTCGAAGCCCGACAACGTCTTGAAACCACTAAAGCCCGTCGACCTTCATTGTTGTGCTTCCTTCTTCGACTAAACTAAGCTAAACCCACCAACCCTCTATTCGTCTGAGCCCATACACACAATCGATGCCCTCTTCAAGCAAGCCGCCGCCAACTAGGTCTCGTTGTTCGCCACCGACCTGAAGCTCGCCTTCGTCTTGCCCTAGCCGTGCATAACTCGACCTCCAATCCTTGCCCGATCGGTCTTTGTTATATATATATATATATATATATATATATATATATATATATATATATATATATATATATATATATATATATATATATATATATATATATATATATATATATATATATATATATATATATATATATAATTTTTAAAGAAAATAAAATAAAGAAAGAGAGAGAGAGAGAGAGAGAGAGAGAGAGAGAGAGATATAGAGAGATGAATGATTTTCAAATCAAGCATCAACAACTAACAAGCAACAAATCGTCCGCAACCACTACAATAAACAATTGAGCTTCCGAAGAGCAATCCCGAGACCCAACAACATCTCGAAGACCTTGGTCGTCGATTCGCTCCTGCCGGGAGGACTTGAAAGGGAAAATGCCCTCCTTACCTCCAGATATCGGGGAGGGGGCTCCGGGAGGCTGCCGAAATTTCTTCAAAATTTTAAGACTTAGTTAAATTTTCAACATGCAGTCTGCATTCAATTATTTGCAACCAATCATCATCAATTGGAGCTTCCAAAGATCAATTTTGGGATCTGACAGCATCACAAAGACCCTGGTAGTCGATTCGCTCCGATCAGGAGAACTTCAAAGGGCCAATGCCCTCCTTTCCTTCTGGTGCTGGAGAAGGGATGCTAAAAAGCTGCCAAAATTTCCTCAAAAATCCAAGACTTAGCCATTTGAAAGATTGGAGGAGTATGCAATTAAAATTCATTTAAATAATTAATTTAATTTTAAAAAAATAGAAAAGAGAAATGGATTTTCAAATAGGTGGGAGCAATTTGAAGGAAATCCCGGGGTTGATCCGGTCCCCCGAAGCTCTCGGTCGTCAAGCTTATCCGACCGAGGGATTGAAGACTTGAAGACCTTTATGGGATCAATTCACTCTCCCAATATCCTCGCCATCTATTTACTCCGGCCGAGTCGAGCCACTCCTTACCTCCCGACACCGGGTAGGGGACGTCGGAAGGCTGCCGAAATTTACTCAAAAATTCAGGACTTAAAATTTTTTTGGCCATACGAAATTTGGTAAACCCGAACTTAATTTGAAACAAATTTAATTGTTCTAAATTATTTAAAATTATATGATTAATGAATAATCATTCTAATATAAATAAAATATAAAGGGGTGTACACCCTCAAGTCAAGCATGAGTTTTTAATTAATTGTAATCTATAAAATGAGAGGTAGGTAAAGTGTTTTTCGTTTGCCTAAACCATTAAACAATTGATAATGCACTTACTAATGGCTTATAAGGTCAATTGTGTTAATGGCAAGTGACACAATCTTGTTTCAAAAAATTCAAGGAAATTAACAATTGATTTTGACTTGAGTTGATTATTCAAAAAAAATTGGCAACAAAATTTTGAGATTACATGAAATCAAATCATATTGATTTGATACATATTTAAGCCAAATTAAGATCATGCCATACACTATCAAAGTTTTATCATTTTTAAAACTGACTATTTTGATCCCAAGTCCAAATGTAAAAATTTGAAGGAAAATAAAAAATAATAATTTAGGTCCCCCTTAAATACATTTTTTGGCTCCGCCACTGCATGCCACTATAGTCTTTGCTTGAAAACATTTATCATGCATCTCCATCTCTCTTAGCAATGCATGATTGAAGTTGGTTCTTTAATAAATTTGAGAAACTCTATTCAAATTAAGAACCTTAGAGTCATCTTCAAACTCTTTCTATTGGATAAATATCTTCTAACAGATAAATAATAGTTTTGAGAAGATCTATTCAAAGGGTTATGTCAATGCTAAGAGATGTCACCTTTGATTCAAATACACTATAGCACTCATTTGATTGTGCTGATCTAGAAAAGATAAAAGCTATGCCACAACGAGTAAAGGCTTGATGATTACTTGTTGATTTATAGATATCTTGGTCTATTATATTTATTGTACACAAGTATATCAGGATTCAACTGATTAATAAGGATGTAAAGCTTTCAATATATGACTACAATTATAATTGATAAGGAAAAGTGCATGAAATAATATCTCATATTCAACAAACATCCTTACAAGTGGATGGTCCTCCTCTCAGTTATACATGTAACTTCAAATTTCAAACCTTCAATTAAACATATAAATCATGTCATTTGAGGACAAAGAGTTCAATTCATCAAGATATAAGATGGTTAGAGCTTCAAACCATTTCTTTCAACCTGAAGGCAAAATACAACACGCCACCGGATCCGCAACATGTGTGCAAGCAGACAGAATGCGTTCATAGCCCCTTAAATGAAATCTCGGGAGTTTTCTAAATAAAATCACTCTCATAAATGAATCATATTTAAATATTTTAAAATGTCCCTTATGTATTAAATATGATCCCTTAAACTAACTACACCCTGCATGTGCTTTGGTCAACATGGTAAAAGTATAAATACAAATATCCAAGAATGCTGTGCATGGTCAAATGCACATTCTATGCTTAAACTAAATATATCCGCATGTGCTCCGATCGTTACATCTAATTCCTAAATCTAATGATCCAAAAATATTGCGCGGGTCAAATATTCAAGTTTCATCCTCCTCAAAAGAACTGGAGTCGACTTAACTTGAATAATAAAATGCCCTCAAATACTTGCATGGGTCCTGACGAGCGTGTTATAAAAATACACTGTTGACTGTAATATATATATATATATATATATATATATATATATATATATATATATATATATATATATATATATATATATATATATATATATATATATATATATATATATATATATTGAACAAAAAAAATTTCGAAGCATACTCGCCTCCGAGTCAACCCCACCTCGCCAAAACGACACAATGCTTCGCACGATAACTGCTACTTCACATTAAAAGGTATAATGTCATAATGAAAAAACTTAACTTATGCTTGCTCATTCGCTCCGACTCTGACTCCATTGCTGCTGTTCAACTTCGCTTCTTAACAGGAAGACGTCTAGGGCTCGGTCTTAATCTTCTCTTTCTGTCGGTTGTTGGTCATGTTCGTTGATTCATAGGAGGTGCAGAGATTGCACCGTCGCTTTCGGCTCCATCATTGTTGTCCGACGTCAACACTTCACGGGAAGGGAGAGATCGTACAGTCTCTTCTTCGGCTCCCTGTGACTATTTTGCTCTTTTACTTCGCTGGAGGTGGAGATTACACGCGTTGCTTCTGCTGCTCCTCCGTGGTGTTCCTGACTTTGCTCCTTCGACAACTTTCCTTTCCTGTTGGATCGAAAGAAACGACATTTTGATCGGAAGCAATGGCGAGAGTTCGCTGATTATGAAGGAAGACATTTTGATCGACAAAACCCATTTGGCTGGATTTAGCATAAATTCGACTTAAATCTCGATGTACATCTGAGGCCAAATATACAAGGAAGACATCTTCGTTGTGTAGGAAGTTTAAAGATTACACGACTCGCTTCTTTGATTCCTTTGTTACTGTTCGACTCGGCTCCTCTGATTGGACTCAAGTGCCCGAGCCGACTCCACTATTTTTTATGTACATTATAATATATTATTTAATTTACATAATATTATATATCTAAAAAAGAAAAATAAAAAATAAAAAAGGAAGAGACTTTAAAATAGGTGTCGAAGACCCACGCCATCGATCTTAGATCAAGGCGGATGATTTTAAAATTCGAAGACATGCACAGTTGATTTTTAATCTGGGCAGATGATTTTAAATTAGAAGACCCTGGGCCGTCGTATCTTAAATCAGGCCGAGATGATTTTAATTCGAAGACCCAATGCAGTCGATCTTAGATCGTGGTGGGATGCTTCAAAATCGAAGACCCTTCACCATCAACCTTAGGTCCGGGTAGGAAAAAATTACAGCAGTGCCATCCCGATTTCTCCCTCAGTAGGGAGGAGATGTCAGGAGGTTGCCGAAATTTCCTGAAAATTTGCTTTGACATAATTGGAGAAATGAGAAAATTTTAATTAGTTATTTTTAATTAAAATTAATGAAAAATAATTAATTGAAAGAATTAATTGATTGAAATTAATAAAATTAAAACTAATCAAAATTTGTTAATTTAAATCAATTGATTAGCAAATTCAATTAAATTAGTTATCCGAGAGCATTTCAAATTTGAGAGCATTTGGAAGCTAAAAATTTTAAAATTCGAAAGCATTTTTAAATAAAAATTCAAAAAATTTTGAAATATGAGAGCGTTTTAAATGAAATCCTTTAAGTTTGAGAATTTAAAAAAAAAATCCAAAATTTTTAAAATTTAGATTAATACAATTACTTAGAAAATTTTTGATTTTTTGTTAGTTTATTAATTAAATTAATTTTGAAGAAAATGCAGGAAAAGAAATATTGTTTGCATTAATTGACATTTACAAATTGCTCTCAAGCTCTCAAACTCCTCAAATCCCTAGTACAAATTGCTCTCAAACTCTCCAAACAATAAACCCTCCTAAAGAATTATACAAACTCTCCAAACAACAAGCTCTCCACAACATGACTCTAATTCTCATGTCTGAGATCCCTATAAATAAAAGACTGAAGTTCATTAAACATTGGAATAATTCAATATTTAAATAAATACTAAAACAGAAAATACTTATTGGTAAAATATTACTATTATACATGTACTGAAAAGAACCTACCAAGAACTTCGAAGAAAAGTACTGTAGTAAAAAAAAAAAAAACTAATGTAGCAAAGTACTTGAAAGCAAGAAAAGTTAAGTACGAAAAAGCTAGTAGAGCAAAAGTGCTAGAATAGGTAGAGTAATGGACTACTGTAGTAAGAAAAATGCTACGAACGCGGAACAACTAAAACACTAACACAAGTGTCAAACCTCTCAAAACACTTGTATCAACTCAATAAACACAATCAAATTCAAAACATATGGGCAGCCTTATTTATAAGAACTTGGTTGTAGGACCCATTACCCGGTAACTTTCGTAGGAAAGTCGTAAGCCTGACTTTAGGGTAAAGTTTTAGATAAAATTGACATAACTCTCAACCCCTAATTAAAACCCTCGGTCACTTCTAATAGAAGTCGTAAGTTCGACATCTAAGAGAAATGTTTAGGTGATAATACAACCCTAAACCCCTCTCTTGGGCATCCTAGTCTATAGAACTAGGTTGTAAGACCCACCAACGGGCCACTTCTAGGTGAAGTCGTAAGTTCCATGCGTTAGGGAAACTTTATAAAATGAAGTACATCGACCCTAACAATCTTATAAATAACCATACAACTTTTTAAGAGAAGTCATAAGACCTAACCCAAATCTAATCCAAATAATCAAATTTAAACATTTGGGCATCCAAGTCTATAGGATTAGGTTGTAAGACCCACCAACGAGCTACTTTCTATGAAAGTCATAAGTCTCAATTTAAATCAAATTCTTTGGTTACTTTCTATGAAAATCATAAATCTCAATCTAAATTTAAATCTCCGGGCAAATTTTAAGTGAAGTCGTAAGTTCCACGTTTTAGAAAAATTGTTAAATAAATTGCAATGACCCTAAAACACTAATCTAACTAAAAAAATCAAATTTAAACCTATGGGCTGTTGACCTCACTTTTGCTCAGACTCCTAGTCAATGGGTTGAGCCAAATCTATCAAGCCCAGACCCAGGCCCTAGGTCAACCTGGGTTGATCCAGATTGACCTAAACCCCTCTATTTGGTTTCAAATCAAATCCAGAGCTTCTCAAGCTCAGATCTAACCTCCTTTGGACTCATTGGGTCAGATCCAACCCACTGGGCCCTGACCAATGTCCTCGGTCAACCCAGGTTGACCCAATTAGGCCTCAATGGGTCAATTCAATTTCAAATCAACTCCAAACTCATACTTGGTTCAATCCACTCTTCCTTTGACCTATTTGACTGGGTTGACCAAGTCAACCCTTAAACCAACCTAAGTCTCCCTTGGGTCAAATTAACCTATTTAGGTCAATTTGACCTTTGAATGCCTTTATTTCATTCCTATTTCCCTAGACTCAAGCCATGGCCAAGGAGGGGTAATTCCACTCCTAATCAACCATATGATAGATCTAGATCATCCATATAAAGCTTAGGTCTTTAAATAGTCTCTTTAGTGTTTCCTTGAGGGTCTGTCAATTATTTCCTCCCTAAGCCCTCTCAGACTGAGTTCTTCAGTGCTTGAGTTCCCACAATCCTCCTCCACGATTCCCAAGCCAAACCCGACTGTTCCAAGATGCCGCTGGCGAGATCTCCAGTAAACCGAGCCTAGGAACCTTCCAAAGCCGTTTGTGATCGATCCAGACATGGGCTCGTGTTCGCGCGCGGGGGCGCATGGGCCGGCTTCACCCGCACGATGGCGATGGGCATCGTGGGGTATGGGTTTGCGCTCGTACGATGGCGATTTGACCCGCATGATCGCGGCGGAGAACAGGATCTCCGACGGTGCTGGAGCGGGGTTTGGCAGGAATGAAATAATTTTTAAACGTTTTATTTATTCCAGCGGAGTTTTTTCCACCGAGAAATTTTTCCAGCGGGATAATTCCGGCGGAAACAAATTCTAACGGATTTTTTTCAACAGAAAAATTTTACGACGTGCGTCAAACTGGCGAAAATTTTTTTGTCAAAAATTCGCCGGAAACATTCCTAATCCACACGAAACTATAGAATATTCCGTCGAAAAAACTGCCAAAAATAGAGGATTTTCCTGTAGTGGCATTCTAGGGCTCGGTATCCACATTAGCATAAGTGTGTAAGATTCGAGCCATTAATCTTTTGATCAACAGCGTAGATCCCGTCATTCCGTAGTTCCTTTTGACTGTGCGGATTGAACTGCAGGTGGTTCTGCCATTTGGTGAGATCACAGCCATTGGTTTTAAACCATGGATGATCAGACGGCTGCGGGTCGTATCCGACGGTGCTGAATCAAGCGCAGGTGCAATCCTTGGTAATGATTGCCCAGCATTTTGATCCCACCAACAAGGATGTCCACCTGTCTCCTGCCACCGTTTCTTTATTTTTTTATCTTAAATTAAATTTTTAAAATTTCTTTAAATATTCTTTTTAAATAAAAAATTCCATAAATTAATTTTAAAGTATTTTTAAAATAAAAAATACATAATATAAATTACTATTTTTAGAAAAATATTCTTATCAAATTAAAAATAATATTAGTTAATTATTTTAATTATATGTTAAGTTATTTTTAAAATGCTAAATATTTACTTTTAATTTACTAATAATTAATTATAAAATATTAAAAATATTTATAATTTTATTTTAAGTATTGATCTATGCTTGTGAATGACATCCATGGGGGAGGAGATTGATGAATGATTGAGTTTTAATCATTTATCAATCACATTGAAAAGCGCGCTGCATTAGTATTTTACCATCTTTTGCATGTGAAAGATACACAAGCACTTAGCTTAGGCCCTCCTAGATTTTTAGGATTTATGTGTTTACTATTTTTATGGTTTTAATTTTCATGTTACTTCAAGGGTTAATCAAAAACTTACTTTAAAACATATTTAACGCAGTGACACCCTAAGGACAAGAATTAAGAACCTGTCTAGCGAACTTAGAAAAATTCTATGAGCTAGGATTTGTCATCGAATGACATAAAACTTTAAACATATAAACTTAGTGATATCCTAAACCTCCCAAATTTTTTTAAGATTATTTAGGAGCCTTTAGACCCCTTAATTAACAAACCCTAATTTACCTGTTAATTAGGGTCCGAAAAATTCAGAAAATTCTAATAAATCCTTTTTAATTCATAAAATTACCTATAATAGCTCAAACTCTTCAAAAGTCGTCTCTAAATTTTATATAATTAGAGTCCCTTAGTTGGACTTTAATTTGAACATTAATTTAACCTTAACTAAAAATTATATTTTTACCCTTATTAATTAATTAAAAATTATTTAAAACTCCAAAATATTTCTAAATACTTGGGAACACCTTCTTAGGTCATTTTTTACTTTTGAGAGTTAATCCAATCAGTTTGGAGCTGATTTGGATCAAAACCCCTAAAGTATCCCTAATTTGATAATTTTAATAATTCACTAATTACCCAAAACTTCTAAAATTCATATATTGGCCTAGAGAACTCCATATCCAGCAAACTCAAAGCCTAACTACTCCCCCTTAAGGCCTAATATTTAACTAAAATACTAGAAATTCCAAACCTAGCCTATTTCCTATAATGACCTTTTGGACCCCCCTAACCTAGCGTAAAGGAGGACCCCAGAACTTCCAAAATTGACTGATATAATTTAAACTCCTAAGACGACTATCCTAAGTATTAAAATGGATCAACAAATTAAAATCAACTAAAACTGATCCTAATTAATTAATATTTAAATTTTAAATAAAGTTTTCTTTTTAGACTTTCAATAAATCTGAACTCTATGTAACTTGAACTAACTACCCTATATAGCACCTATCTAAAAGCCACACAAACTTACTACACACACATAGAATTATTTACTAGGGCACCAATTCTAGCTTTATGAATTGGGTCGGTGCTTTATTTTCTTTTTTATGCTTTCGCATTCGTGAAGCTTTGTATGTGGCACGTATGATTGTTTGATTTGCTCTGGTTTATTTTATTGTGATTATTGTAATATTTTATTATTAAATTCTCTGCTTACGATGTGATTTATATGTTAGACTACCCATGATCTAGGGTCACTTTTATACTAACTTAGTATTATGTAGGTGGTCACGTTCATGCAGCGCTAAAATAAATGGGACAGTCATAATTAAAGTTTTAAATACTAATATTATTTTTCTGTAGATGCTCCAGAGACAAGCTCAACGCCCTTTAAAATTAAAAGAGTGTGGTCAAGTTTGTTTTTTTATATATACTATTAACTTCTTGTATTGTTCTATTTGTGATTGCTTA
The DNA here is from genome assembly GCA_016618105.1 of Dendrobium huoshanense. NCBI lineage: Eukaryota > Viridiplantae > Streptophyta > Magnoliopsida > Asparagales > Orchidaceae > Dendrobium > Dendrobium huoshanense. The sequence continues at coordinate 23,507,236 of CM028352.1, read as the reverse complement.
TGATTTTAATTAGGATAATCATGTAGGAGTCTGGATCTAAATTTTTCTTTTTATAATATAATGTAAATTGTCATTCATTGAGTTGTGAAAATCTCTAAAAGTCTTACATTTCAAACATAAGGTACCCAAAGAAAAAAAGAAAGGCTCCCACTCGGGGAATTTCTTATTCATTTGGGTACCCCCTCGGAGGATGAGCTAGATGGAGCCCGAAAGAGATGATCTAGAGGGAGATGATCTGAAGAAGGACGATCCACTCAAAGATAGAGACTTGAATATGAAATGCCTGGCTTTTAAGACTTGTATTATTTATTAGGATTAGAATCTAGGTTGTTGCTGGTGGGGCATGACCACCATACTTTTCTGCATATCCTGAGTTGTATTTAAACGACACTTGCCATAGACTTTGGAATCTATTTTTATGTGCTTTGTGGTTATTTATATTGATGTGTTTATATTATGTGCACATTAGAAATTACTTGCTTTTCCTAGGTTTTTTTCTTGCATGTGTGTGGCCTAATTTTAGCTAAGTTCTTTAGGATAAATTTAACTTTCTACTCGTAATTAAATTATAAAATTTTAAGAATTAAATAACTTAAAAAACTAGCAACCTAGGGAATAGCCGGAGTCATCCAGGGTCGCATGCATATCGATGCATCTTCTGTCTCCTAATAATAAGACACCTCCCAGCCTGTGGGTAAAGTCCGTATAATTTGGTATATGAGGATGAAGTGTTGGACCTGGGGAGGCACAGTCTTTTCTAAAAATTATTTTCTATAAGCATTTTTTTTTAAATTTGAAGTATACATGATTTAGACTTCTCAACCAGCATGCATTGCATTAGAAATAAATTTAATTAAAATTTAATTGCATTAGCTCTAGGAGCATTCACCCTATATAAGTATGTAGCCAATTAAAAACTCTCTAGATGTCGACCATACTTCTAAAATATTTAAACTACCTACCCATCCTTCATAAAGATTATATTGCATGGATTTTATGCGCCTAGGTGGTTAGCTGGCATCCCTATTTAGTCAGGGTATAATCCTAGGTGCATTAGCTAGGACACGGGTGTTAATGTTGGGTAGAACACTAAACCCACTTTAGATTTAAGGTTCGAGCCTACTACACTAGGTGTCTCGTAGTATGCCTAAATAGTGGGTAAGTTTTTTTCTTCAGTGACTATAAATCTTGCTTATTCGCATCACATGCATGACGCCACTTCCATCATTCCTCTATGTATGCATTAAATTTTTGACTTTTTTTCTTCGCTTTCTCAATGCCTTAGTCCATCCGTATGTCAGTGTGAGTCGTGCATGTTGATTAAGCCACTTGAGCCCCTTTTCTCCTTATGAGTGGGAACTTCCTAAGCTCCCCTCTCATGTCAATCCCTTGTCAAGGAAGAATAATGTCAGATCCTTAATCGAGAGTTTTATCAAGCCCTACGCTTGATATGTAATTAACAACGGGGGCTTACGCCCATAGGAAATAGAACTCCATCAAATAAACTCTATTCGAGCTGATGTATTAGATGAGGGAAACTCGTTGATACGATCAGGTCGTATATATTACTATCCATTAGGGTGCACTAGCGAGAGCCGCTATCATCAATGGTTAGTCATATAAACGATCTAATCTGCCCTTTCATTGACCTGCTTGTGAAGAGCGTGGAGGCCTGTGATCGTCTCTATTCCTCATGATGGTGCAGTCGTATACCCTCTGTACTTGGTAGCCTCAGAAATTCCTTTCAGAGGTCCATATGGGCATCTTGGTCTAAAGTATTAAGTTATAAGTCCCACTTTTCAGTCTACTTCCTAAGGGAAGCTTAAGCCCTACCTAAATAATTTAAAACCTCCGGTCAGTCTCATTGTAGAGTTTGGTTATAAGACCCATCCTTGGGCAACTCATAAATAGAGCAATAAGCCCAATTCTATATTAAATTCCTGGGCTACTTTCTACAAAAGTCGTAAGTCCCAACCTAAATAAAAAAAAAACTTGGCTACTTCCTAAAGAAGTCGTAAGTCCCGCTCCAATCCAAACTTCTAGTTACTTCTAAACGAAGTCATAAATCCCAAACTAAATCATTTTTTAGATATTTTAATATATATAAACCCCATAACATCTAATCAAATTAAAACTCAAATCTCATCACTTCAGTCTACAAGGGATTCCTGAGAGGAGGCAACCCAAGGCTGGTAATCAAATTCTCTGGACACTATGGTCAATGATTGTTAGGGTTGGTAGATTGAAATCTACGGTATACCCAGGATGATATAACCATGGGATCTTGATTGAGTTTACCTCCATCTTCCCTATAATTGAGACTAATCACTTAAAAAAATATCTAAAATTTATTCATCATTAATTGAGAGTTCTTTTGACATAGTAAGAGAAATAATTAACTATGAGTGCTTGCGCTCATAGGAAGTAAGGACCCCAGATATATAAATCCTGACACTACCCTCAAGAAAAATCTGGTTAACTACAATCTGACCTAAGAAAAATAGAATTTTCTGACTGCAAAACGGGATTCATGCATTTGTGTCATTTTTCTTGAGCACATACACGTAACATATAGAGATGTTGCGCAGGTCAACAAGTGATGTCAAGTATGAACCCGATCCTCTATCGACAAATTGATAAAGTCGACAAGGTTCAATCCACAAATGCAAATGCCCATAAGTCACCCCAATGATGGCCACGCTGATAGAAAATTTCAATCGGAGGGGTCAAATCTCAAATCAAACAAAAGACCAAACTCTTAAAATAAAATCTATCAACTGAAAACTTAAAATTAAAATTCATCCACCTCCCGCAACCATTTGTTAGGGGTGATAAATCTGAAATTAACCTCAGCTCATAAAGAGCGAATGTGTATTGGGTGTATCACTATGATTCGTCCTCAAATAGTCTCTTGCCAATAGGGACGTGGCACGTGCCTTCTGATCGGGTGGTTTTGCCGTAAAATAGCACCATTATATTATTATCACGGTCAAAGCCCGTATGTTCCCTAAAGGTGTCAAACTCTTGAGCAATGAAACATAGGGTATATCTAATAGGCATAAAGTTATCTGTCAGCTAAGGTGGGTTCAGATTTATCCCCTTAGATAAACACCAACCAAGGTCTACAAGATATTCTTGGACGAAGCAACATATGGCTACAAATAAGGTACCTTCTATTAGGTTGGGTCAACTACCTCCTCTAACTAAGTAAACTAAGGATCATGATAGTCCAGAACGACATAACCATGGGATCTTGATTGGGCTCATCTTCATTCCCCCCACCACCAGTTTTAAGTTTATGGTAATAAACTCTAAATTCCAAACTTCAAAACCCAAATCATAAGATCAAATTCAAATCCTAAAATTGTTGTTATTATGCATTGGATTTATGATCCATATGACCTCCTTAACGACTAGCCTTAATCGAAAGTTCTCTCTTGTTATCGAGAGGGGTAATTAACTATAAGGGCTTGCGCCTATAGGAAACCAGAACTCAGATCAAAAAGCCCTCATAAAATGAGGACGAAATCTTTGGGTAGTGTCTAATCTAAAACCTAATCTGCCTTCTGAAAATTTACCTGGAACCTAATCTCATTAAAACTCTCTGCCGTCATCATTACACTAAAAAATATATATCGATGGCACGGAGAGGCCGGGATCGCACTCTTATGGAACTTTCAGAGCCCACATGGAGTTTTAGTAGGAGAGGTGTTATCGAGGTGTTGTTTAAGATCAACAACTAGAAAGACGGTGAGTGGATGCTTACTTGTTTGGTACAAGAGACTAGCGAAATGGAGATTAATTGAGATTGGTGTAATGTCATATAGCTCTCTTGAGGAGGTGGAGAGATATTATACGTGTGTGGATGGGGAGTGGCATATTAGAAGCAATGTGACATACAATCTAAAAGAAGAAATAGTGAGAGATGTTGGATAGAGAAGGATATGAAAATTAATAGAGCAAGATTTTAAAGCTTATTTTTAATGTTGTTAAAAGAATTAAGTGATAAGTGAGCTTATATTAAAAACAACGTATTAAACGTACGTGTAAATATGAATGAACTGAATGGTATGCAAATAAAGACCCCTAGATTAGAGCAATTAAAGCTTTCAACAGCATAGTGTAGCAATATATTAAATTCATTTTCTTATGAAATACTATAAAGGATTAAGGGATTTTGAGTGTATTGTATTTCAAATACATAGATTTTGAATATTCAAACATTTGGCTAGCTTAAAAGTAAAACCAAAGTATTTCTAATTCCTAATTAATTTTTTGTGTACATTGAAATCGCCCAAGTCTAATAATTTTGAAATGCACCATGATCTTCGCCCAAATAAGCTCCAACCGTGCCCTTTATTATCCTTAGCACGACGAAATCTACCTGCCCAAGTGAGCTCCCCATACGATATCTTCTCCTTCAAACATCAATGATCCCATTATAACTTATCCTGAGCAAGTTCCACTAACAATTTCTTCTTATCATTCATATGTTGTCAATCCCGTACATCATTACTTGTCCAGAGGCTTCCCATTTATACCATTGGACCAATCTCTCCTTCACACATTGCAATTTTAAACCTACTGGCCTGCACTGAATTGTGCCCCACTGAAGAGGCGCTGCCACTCCAAGGAAAGCAAACGCGGGTTGAGAGATACCCAACCGCAGTCGCCCACCAATCAAGCTAAGCAATGATGGGTGACATTCTTTATTCAATGCCAGGTTATTCCGGAAAAGAACCATTATCAAATAGCAAATAAATACAAAGGAGTTAGCTGTTGGTTTAGAGCAAAAAATGAACTGTGCAGGAGCTACAAGAAAGGGCAAATAGACAAGCAAAGCTTGATGGTACACGCATGATGGTACATCAATAATAAACGTAGTCTTCGATTTAATCATTGTGAATATAATTTTCTTCGTTTTTTTTTTTTTTTTTTTTTTTTTTTGCTTCAGTTTCAGGCTCTATATTTTTTAATATATTGCAAATCGCTGAAAAGTTTCTTTAACGGACACTCGACGAGAACATGTTTTAATGAAATACAGATCATAATTTATAAAAAAATAATATACAATTTAGAGGTGTGAGTGAGTCAAATTGACTGACTCGTGAGCCAGCTCGAGTTAATCTTGATAAACAATTCGTGAGCCGAGCTCATTGAGTGTAAGAGTCAAACTTGAGCTAACCCCGACTCAAATTGTTTGATCACAAACCGGCTCGTTTAAAAAATTATAATATAATGTATACTTAAACTATATTATGATTCAAAATTTTAAGTAAAAAATTATTAAAAATATTTAAAAATTATATTTCATTCCTTATATTAAGTGATTCTTTATTATCTTGTTTAGATTTCTCACTCTTTTTGTCTTTTTATTTTAATAATTATTTAAATTATAATTGTTGCGGGCTAGAATATATGCGGCGATAGAATTAGGAAGTTTATGTCTCAGTGTTGTACGGATATCCAGCACATAAATAGGAAATGCAATAACACTAGGATTTTTACGTGGAAAATCCTGAAAAGGGAAAAAACCACTAAGACATGCCCAGTTGAAAAAGTTCTACTAGTGTTTGTTTGAGATACAAGAGGTTGACTCGTCCTTGAAATTTAGGACGATCAGATTACAATAATTCACTTCTAGATTGAAATCCAGTTACAACATCGGGCAGAGTTCTGGCGTCACTTGGAGATCAGACGAAATTTTGGTGTCACTTGAACATTGAGAAGAATTCTAGCGTCACTAGGGCGTCGAGAAGATTTCTGGTGTCACTCGGAAGTCGGGTGAAATTCCGGTGCCACTCGGGAGTCGGGCGAAATTCTGGCATCACTCGGGCATTGAGCAGAATTCCGGCGGTGGCCGTGGAGGAGTTTTTTCCCTCCAATCATTCTTTTCTTCTTCTCTTCTGCTTCTTGCTTAGGCCCCCTCTCATGAGAAATGAGGGGTTTATTTATAGAAATTCTGGAGTGTCATGAATTGTAAATAGGTGAGAGATCAAGAATAAATAGGGAATGATCGGATGGACGGCCAATATTGAATCCTTTGATCGTGGACCGTTCGTCAGGAATTTGAAGGCCTTAATGATGTCGGAATTCGGCGATCTTGGGCTCGTTGGATTCGTCTCGTTGAGCCGCTCAATTCTACTATAAGAACATCATATTTGGAAACCATTTGGCAACTCAAATTATGGTTTGAACTTTCCAACAACGCTTCGGGTGCATGATTTGGACTCATTTGGGCTCGGATTGAGTCGAATTTGGTGTCATTGAGTTCGTATTTTCGAGACGCTCAGTTTGACTGTAAGTTCGCTGAAATCAGTTCAGGTGATCCCGGATTTAATTTTTGAAGTTTCCGGCTTGATTTTGCCTCTAGATTCATGTTCGATCAAAATAATTTTTAGATTATATAACAATAATCATTTTCTCTCTTCCATAATAAATAAGCCAGCTCATAAACCATCTCAAACTCATTGGAATAAACCTCAAGCTCGAACTCGATTAATTAATCAAGCTCAAGCTAGCAATGACTCGAGCGCATCCTAACTTGTTTACACCACTAATATAATTTATTTAATTTTTAAGTTAATGGCATTAATAAATATGAAATAAAGTGTGAGATCAAAGAAAAAATGAAAAACTATCAACAAAGTCATTTGGCAGCTCAATGTCAACTTTAAGCTTCGTTTGAAACTGCTTTCTTAATAATTTTTAAAGCAACTTTTTAATAAAATAAATAAACATTTTTATACTATAAAAATAATTTCAAGAAACAGTAAAAAAAAAATCCCAAAGCCTTAATTTCCTCTCATTGAGACGTTGACTATTGATGTTATATATAATGCAGCTGCTTGAGCCGAAATACATTTTTGTCGGACGGAAATGAAATATTAATAAATATATTATAAAATTAGGATTCTATTATATAAAATATTAAGTTTAAAATATAATTTTGTATACTAATAATAAAATAATTTTTTTAGGACATTTGGTGGATGTTGAGCCATTGAGCAAATGCCCAAATAGAGTGAGCACCGAGTGGATATGCAACAAATTCTCTTACTCTCTTTATTAACACCTTGTTTTTTGCCAGATGACATAAGCTAGATGCCGCCCTTTCCTTTCAAAACATGCTCTCAAATGCAAAATTAAATAAAAATGAAGATTTAAAAGATGATAAAGAAATTAAAAAAAAGCAATGCTTTCTTCTCATCATATAAAACAAAGTAGGGTTTGGGTATGTCAAACACAGAATAAAGCACATTCCAAATACCGATTAAAAAAGCAAAGCTAGCCATAAGGGTTTTAATTCGAGGTCGAGCTCAAAATAGACCGTCCCGAATAAACTTAATTCAAACACGACCCATTTATCAGCATAAATGACCGAATCCTCGATCTATTTGACCATTTATCATATAAATCCTATAACATTTTATGATCAACATGTTTTGCTTAGTGCAAATAAAATCCATTTAATCCTGAAATGGCTTGTTTAAATAAGCTTGACCCATTTAAGTCAACTTTTAAGTTTTTAGGTCAACTTGAATGTAACCGAAAAATTAATTAGGTCAAGATTTTCAAACCGAATCTAATCCAAAAAACTAATCGGGTCAGTTTAAATCCGGATTTTTCTGGCCAATTGTTAGGTCAAGTCATTTATTGACATGGCTAGACTAGCCAACATCTTCAACGGGTTAAACCGCAACATCTTAACTTCATTTTTTTTTTTTTTTTTTTTTTGTTGCAAAAATAGAATTTGAATAACTCGTTAGACAGAACAAACTAGATAGACAACCATTTCCACACCCAACGAAAAACTACTTAAAAATCGAAACCACAAATTCTACAAAGCTTAAGACCTAAGCAGAAATCACCCTTTATCAAAAGAATATAGGAATCACATCCTGGTAGCTCTGCCCTAACTTATAGAGGCAAGAATAAAGTTATACTCCCCAAATAAACTTCTATTTAAAATGTATGCATATATAAGCAGTCACATAAATTCATAAATTTTCAAAACTTATATAGGATACTATCTGGAGAACGATTAATTATTTTGTGCGGACGTCGAACGCCGTCCGAAAACGAATCAGAATGCGTCACATCACCCTTTCGCTTGGTACTACTGATGTGACTGCACCTGATTCGCCTCCAGACGTATCTGCATAGAATAATTTCTCCTGGAGAACGGCCCTTTTGTATGTTCACATCCAAGTAATGCATACATGAATGTATTTTTAAGGAAGACTGATGGGATTTATCAATAACTAGAACAAAGGGAGTCAAATGTACCAGTGAGTTTACCGGGTATAAAAGCTGCGGTAGATTGGTGAAGATAGTCTTGCTTTTGTGTACAGATTTGACCAGTGAGATAAAAATAGTAAATGAATCATGAAAGCTTAGGTCAACCCCCAGCAACCAACAAACTGGAATAATGTGAGCCGGCAGAGTAGAGGTTACTAATCACAAAGCCCCGTAAACTGTCCTGAAAGCAAACCATTATAGAATTCCAACCTTTCTTTTTAACGGTGCGTCCGTAAAGATGAGAATAAGACCTGCAGTCTTTTCCAAACTTCTGGATATCACAAACCTGTCATTTCAAGATACAAAACCTCGCACATGCATATACATATATATATATGAGAGAGAGAGAGAGAGAGAGAGAGAGAGAGAGAGAGAGAGAGAGAGAGAGAGAGAGAGAGAGAGAGAGTGGGAGACCATTATGAGTTGGGCTGCTACTGGAATTTGTTGAATTTCAGAACGCCACAATTCATACGAACATTAATAGTGGCCAACTGCTAATAGCACTGAAATCCTTACAGCTGTGAACGATCTTCATTCATTTTTGAATCATTTCACTGCCCCCCACCAACAATTAATCTCTCTCTATCTTCTTTATGTCTCTCTCTAGGCTTTTGGAGGATAGAAGGCCTCTACTTTTTTGTTGGATTCATCATTTGGATTGGTTGGATGTTTGGTGGTTAATCCAATAAATGAAAAGACATGATTGACATTAGATAATATGAAAATGGCCTTTGTACCCACTTAACAGATGTGGACAACATTCACCCAGTGGGTTAGACTAATAACTTAGCCAAATTGGGGTGCCCTACCAACCTGGCAACTCAAATGGAAAAGGGGGTGCACGCAGTGGTGTGGTTGCATAATTACTTACACGTGTAATAATTTATTTATTCAGTCATCGGGATTTGTACGAAGCTATATTTTTTTTTTACTAAAAACAAACCATATGATATTATGATTTACCTTTCACAGTAAGTCACTGTTTGTGTTAACTGCAGACTACTATGGATATCAAGTCCATTCCAATCATTATGGATATTGAATAGGAAAGCTTTAGGTTTTGTTGGGGACTATTTTCTTTTTCTTCTTAAATCAGCTTTTTAATATCAAAATTTTAATTTTTGTACTAAAAAATTGCTTTATGAAACAGTAAGAAAACTGTCTCAAATGAAGCCTTACTCATCCCAACCATGCATTCCAAGTTCTACGTCAAGGATTAGGCAAGACGGCAATCAACTATAGCTTCCAAAAGAGCTAGCAAACTGGCAATGGATGGCCTGATCCTAACTACCAAAGTGAACAAATGGCTGCGATCAGAATATATAAATTAACTATAAGATGGTGACGAAGGATCAAAATCCAGTTAACACAGTAGAAATATTTCAATTGGCCATTAAACTGGGGATATAAAATCCTTGATATCAGTTGCATGAACGAAGAAATTGTGGTATGGATTTTTTCATAGATATAGTGAGAACCGCACCAATGTAGGTTTTATTAATCCAATCACACATTTTAGTTCTGAAATAAAAGGCCGAATTCAATCTAACGATCAAAACTGAAATATGTGGCTGAGTTTGGCGTGATGCACAAGTGCATTTGCAACTATAACGGCAAAGGATCGAAACTCATGAAAGCAAACATAGAAATAAGATCTTCCAGTAAACTTGAAGAAATGTCGCTCAAATCTGGGAAAATATATAGTAGAACAAGCAACCTGCAAAAGTTAACATTTGCACCTTTTAGAGCCCAAACTCTGCTCATATTTGGTCATAAAAACATTAAAAAAATCTAGTGAACAAAATCAAATCAATCAGCATGGAAAGAATGGCCAAATGCAAGAAATCCACGTACAGAAGAAAAAGCTTTTTTTTTTTTATCTGATCAGCGCTACATATTTGTATAGTGATTTAGTATTGATATTCAGGAAATAGAATTTAAAACATTGAAAAATAATATAAAAACAATTCATTCTAGTCCCTTGTCCTGAAATTTTCGGAATAGCATTCGGAACATTTCCTTGAGATTTAAAGCGCACCTATATCAGCTGAAACTAAAGGCACTTGAAAAATTAAAAACTTCCGCAAATTCAAGAATGAAGGGCTCATGGTAAGAGCAAGCAGTTTATAATGGAGTTCACAAATCTAAAAGAGCTTTCCCAACTGAATCAAACCAAAACTGAATTTGAAACAAGCTAAGAACAGTATAGGATATCAAATTCACAGGAAATTTTAAGTATACCACATAGAATGCATCTAGTTGAGTGTGATGTGATACAAACAAGAATTGCACGAAAATAATTAAAAGGATTACAAAGCTTGCTACTTAAGATTAAGATTTTGTAAGATTAGATTAGAGAACTTTCAATCGTCAATCCTATTGTAGTAGGCAGTTACAAATCAGAAGTTTAAGCAAGTTGAGATAGATCTGAAATTATCACAGTAAAACAAATGTGTAGTAATACAATCCCACGGTTAATATTTAGAAATTTCACTATGAGGTACCATGCTCACTTACACTCAAAGTATGGCTTAGCGGAGAAAGGTCTTCAGCACACCCAACGAAGCCACGAGGACGGTCGCAACGCCAATGGTCTTAATCCACGGAAAGGTCGACGATGGTGGAGAGGTAGTCGCTGTTGGGAAGGTAGTCGGAGGTGGAGGTGGCACGGGTGGATGGCCGTTGATGGTCCACTCATAGTCCGAGAATTGATCGTCGATGATGTCCACGAGGGTGGAGAGGATTCGGTGCAAGTAATCTTCAACGATGTTATCAAAACCAAACCCGACGTCGAAGAATGGTGATCGAACGATGTGGATGTTTCCGTAGGCGTCGAGTACGAATCCGCTACCAACTTCGGGATCGACCATTCGACATTGGAGAGGAGATGTGAGGACGTCGTCTTCTTCTTTGGCTTCAAAATTCCCAAGGGGGAGCAAGGAGAGGGGCGGCCAACGTGGAGAAGGGAAGAGAGGAGGGGTCGGCTAAGGAGGGAGAATTCCGGTTTGGGCCAAGAGAGGAAAATAGCTTTTAATCCAAACCTGAAATTAATTTCAGGTTTTGATTAATTTGGAGGGAAATTAATTGGGAAATTTGAATTCCAATTGATTGTAATCAATGCCTTGATTGTGTATTAAATGGAAAGGAGCCCTAGTAGAGCCGGCGGCATGGAGAGGGGGAGAGGAGGGGGATTAAGGGGAATTAAGTTATTTCCAGATAGAATCGGATAATTGGAGGGAAATTAATGAGTCCTCAAAATTTAATAAGGAAAGTTTTTGAATTTCAAATTTTGAATCTCAAAATTCATTAACTCCTTCATTTAATGCTAGATCTCAATTAAGGAGTCATTAAGATGATTGATATCATCATCATGGCTTGGGGTATGAAGGTGGCCAGCGGCCAAAGGAGGAGGGGGGGCTTTGCCGTCGGATGAGGTGGGCTTGAAGGTGGTTGGATTTGATGTGGTGAGGCTAGTGGATGAAATAGTGGAGGGTTAAACCACGAGTAGAGATTGGCTTTGGGGTGGGGGGGGCGGAAGAGAGGATGAGGGAACAAACAAAAGATTGGAGAAGAAATTACCATGAGCCGCGGACTCTTCCAACGACTGGTGGGCCTTGCGCTAGCTCACCTCGAGCTCTCTCCCTTCTCTCTAGCTCTCATGGAAGAAGAAGAAGAAGAAGAAGTAATCTCAATTTTCATTCAATAATTCCTTAACCAATACATAAGAGAATGGCCATATATATAGACCTCACAATGACAAATAAAATAAAAGACTGGAATGCCCCTTAGGCTACAATAGTGACCAATTACCCATAAGGGAAAAAACGGAAAAACTGAGAAAAATAAAATAACTAATACGTAAGATGCATCAAAAGTAAAAACTCTCCATCATGGCCATCGATCTCCTGTGTCGCCTCTGATAGACGCGTCGAAACCTCGTATCGATGTCCCCATCATTCTCCCCGGGTGGGAGAAAACTCGACCCCGTCAAGTGAGTATTGTGGGAGCTCTCGTATAACTCTAGAAGGTCTAGGTCCAATCTCTGTAGCTCCTCTCAATCAATCCATGTTTCCTCTGTCACCGGCTTCCCTTTCTAGCGAACCAAGTACTTTTGGCGTCCACCTTCCTTCATGGAAATGATTTTATCGTCAAGTATAGCTTCAACCTTCTCCGCAATGGGAAAGTGGGGTAAATTGGGGAGTGGAGGTAGGCTGGGGATCTCACTAGGTGGGTTCTCACAAGGCTTATTATGAAGTGGATTAGTAGGGTTAAACTCGGGTCCCTCAAATGCTACTAAATCTTCAACATTAAACGTATGATTCATATTAAAGCCTTCAAGAAGGTCTAACACATAAGCATTACTATTTACTTTCGAGATTATCTTAAAGGGACCCTCACTTCTAGCATGTAACTTTTTAACGGCTCCTTGGGGAAGCCGCTCCGGACGAATCCGTACCATAACAAAATCTCCAACTTCAAATTCTTTAAGTCTTTTCTTATGATCAGCATCAATCTTATAGTGAGCATTGCTTTGTTGAATTCTTTTATTTATTTCTTTGTGCAATTCTTTAAGATGAGATGCGAATGCAGATGCATACTCAATTGTTCTAACCTTAGGACTCATGGGAATCAAATCAATGGGTTGTTTGGGTAGGTATTCGTACACGACTTCAGCAGGACTTAGACCCGTAGTTCGGTTCATAGAATTTGTTGTAAGCAAATTCGGCTATAGGTAGCTTAGAGTCTAAGTCCCGAATATTTTCTCCTACTAAGGTCCTTAAAAGATTTCCTAAACTCCTGTTCACTACTTCGGTTTGACCATCCGTTTGGGGGTGAAAAGCGGTAGAGAATTATAGTTTGGTCCCCATTTTGTGCCATAACGTCTTCCAAATGTAACTAGTAAATTTCACATCCCGGTCTGACACAATGGTCTTAGGTAACCCGTGAAGTCTCACAATTTTGTCAAAGTACAGCTTAGCGATTTTAGAGGCATCAAAAGTTTTGGAGCACGGAAGAAAATGGACCATCTTAGAAAACCGATCTACCACCACACATATCGAATCATGCTTCCTGAGGGTTCTGGGTAGTCCTAGAACGAAATCCATGATAACATCTTGTCAAGGGTGGCTGGGTACGGGGAGGGGTGTGTAAAGGCCGGTGTTTTGTTTCCTTTGTTTGGCTAACTAATATGTGTAACACCGATTTACTAATCTGCTAACGTCCCTCTTAAGGCTAGGCCAATAAAATCGATGTTCTACAGCAGCCATGGTCTTGGCTTGACCAAAGTGACCCGCTAAACCACCAGCATGTAACTCCCAACGAGAAATTCGCATAGTGACGTATTGGGAATACATAGTTTTTGATATTTAAACAGATATCCATCTTCCAACATGAAATCATCAATAATCCTTTCTCCTCCAGTTGTTAACGTAGAATAGTGTTCTTTAAAGTCAGGGCAGTCTAAAATAGTCTTCCTTAAGCCGCTCGAAACCTATCACGTCAGTCTTCATCTCACGAGTAATCATCATTCGATGGCTTAAAGCATCAGCAGCCTTATTTTCAGATCATATTATATGTCTAATGGTATATGTGTACTTTTGCAGTAATTCAACTCACCTCCCGTGTCGAGCATTAAGTTTTTTTTGAGAATTGATATATCTTAACGCTTCATGATCCGAGAAGATGGCAAATTCTTGGGGAAGTAGGTAATGTCTCCAATATTTGAGCGACTGAATAATGACGTAAAATTCTTTATCATAGGTAGAGTATCATTGCCTAATGTCATTTAACATTTCATTAAAGTAGGCAACCGGGTGTCTTTCTTGGGATAATACTACTATGCCTATGCCAAGAGAGGAAATAACTTTTAATCCAAACCTGAAATTAATTTCAGATTTTGATTAATTTGGAGGGAAATTAATTGGAAAATTTGAATTCCAATTGATTGTAATCAATACCTTGATTGTGCATTAAATGGAATAGTAGGGTCGGTAGCATGGAGAGAGGGAGAGGAGGGGGATTAAGGGGAATTAAGTTATTTCCAAATAGAATCGAATAATTGGAGGTAAATTAATGAGGCCTCAAATTAAGATTCATTTGAATTTTGAGTTTGAAAACTTTTCTTATTTAGATCTCGCAAATAAGGAAAGTTTTTGAATTTCAAATTTTGAATCTCAAAATTCATTAACTCCTTCATTTAATGCTAGATCTCAATTAAGGAGTCATTATGATGATTAATATCATCATCATGGCTTGGGGCATGAAGGTGGCCGGCGGCCAAAGGAGGAGGGGGGGCTTTGCCGTCGGGTGAGGTGGGCTTGAAGGTGGTTGGATTTGATGTGGGGAGGCTAGTGGATGAAAAGGTGGAGGGTTAAACCACGGGTAGAGATTGGCTTTGTGGGGGGTGGGGGGGGGGAAGAGAGTATGAGGGAACAAACAAAAGATAGGAGAAGAAATTACCACGAGCCGTGGACTCTTCCAACGACTGGTGGGCCTTGCGCTAGCTCACCTCGAGCTCTCTCCCTTCTCTCTAGCTCTCATGCAAGAAGAAGAAGTAATCTCAATTTTCATTCAATAATTCCTTAACCAATACCTAAGAGAATGGTCATATATGTAGGCCTCACAATGACAGGGGGGGGGGGGGGGGAGAGAGGATGAGGGAACAAACAAAAGATAGGAGAAGAAATTACCATGAGCCGTGGACTCTTCCAACGACTGGTGGGCCTTGCGCTAGCTCACCTCGAGCTCTCTCCCTTCTCTCTAGCTCTCATGCAAGAAGAAGAAGTAATCTCAATTTTCATTCAATAATTCCTTAACCAATACCTAAGAGAATGGTCATATATGTAGGCCTCACATTATGAAATAAAAGACTGGAATGCCCCTTGGGCTACAATAGTGACCAACTACCCATAAGGGCAAAAACAGAAAACTGAGAAAAATAAAACAACTAATACATAAGATGCATCAAAAGTAAAAACTCTCCATCATGAGGGAACAAACAAAAGATAGGAGAAGAAATTACCACGAGCCGTGGACTCTTCTAACGACTGGTGGGCCTTGCGCTAGCTCACCTCGAGCTCTCTCCCTTCTCTCTAACTCTCATGCAAGAAGAAGAAGTAATCTCAATTTTCATTCAATAATTCATTAACCAATACATAAAAGAATGGTCATATATATAGGCCTCACAATGACAAATAAAATAAAAGACTGGAATGCCCCTTGGGCTACAATAGTAACCAACTACCCATAAGGGAAAAAACGAAAAATTGAGAAAAATAAAATAACTAATACATAAGATGCATCAAAAGTAAAGACTCTCCATCACGGCCATCGATCTCATGTGTCGCCTCTGATAGACGCGTCGAAACCTCGTATCGATGTCCCCATCAGAGTGACCAAAGACTTTTTTTTTACTAGAAAGAAAAGGTTGCTTCTATTGGGGCTTGCTTTACAAATAGCCCCACCAAATCTCAAGCCTTTTATTATTTCATTGGCATCAAAAGGAGAAAATTTGTTTACAGAATATTATGGTTGAAGTTAATACGTAAAGCTGACGATCATATAATAATCCTTGATATTGAGATCAAAGAAAACAATTTTTAGATAAATTTTGCCTTTTTTTTGTGGTGGTGATTGTCACTACTTAGTCTGGATGCTTAGATTAACAAAGCAGAAACAGATGATTGGCTGGATATTGAAAATTTTGTTCACTAATATTTACTAGTATCAAACTATTTGTAACATACACAAAGAGTCACTAAACTTCAAATTTATTTTAAGAAGAAATAATACAACTGTTGCAACTAAATACCTCTCTTACACTGTTGTTGAACATTCTGCTCTTGTTGACTTTGTTTTGGATATGAAATGATTTATTCTATCATCTTTTGTTTGCCAAAATTCTACTGTAAAAGTAATCTAACTGATTTCATCTCTTCTAAGCCTTCCGACTAAGTGTAGGACAATACTTTGCTATGTGTCCATGTTGACAACACCAATAGCAAATCTCGGAGCCCATTAATCAAACATTCGCCCCAATGAAATCTTACAAAATTTCCATAACTTTACCAATCAAACTGCTACTAACTCTATAAGTGCTAGACTTGGTTTTTCTTCCAATTTGATCCTTCAAGCTAAGTAATATACACATCATCTTAAGTGCTCTTCCATTTATGTAAATCCCTTCACTTCCGAGTGATTTAAAAATCAATCTTGTTGCGGACTAGAATATACGCGGCGGTAGAGTGAAAAATATAATGTCTTAACAATATACGTATATCCAGCACACCAACAGATAATTAAGGTAGAGAAGCACCAGAAACTTTTTTACGTGGAAAATCTAAAAAGGGGAAAACCACGGGGCCTGGCTCAGATGAGAAATTTCCACTATATTTGGATTGGTTACAAAGTTTGATTCGCTCCTTTACTTAGAGATGCTGGAATTACAACAAGTTAATAAAAGACAAAAATATGGCGATGATTGATGAACCGACTAAAATAAGGAAGTGGTTGGGAAAAGCTTTAGCGACGGTCCAGAAGAAAACTCAGGCGGTGGTTGGCAAGAAAACTCTGGCGGTGGTCGGCAGGAACCCCGGTGGTGGTCGGCGGGAACCCCGGCGGTGGTCAGTGGCAGAAGAGCTCCCAAATTCCTTCCTTCTTTCTCCTCTTCTCCTTCCCTCTCATGAGAAGAGTGGGGGAAATTTATATTTTTTTAGAGTGGCATGACTTGTAAATATATGGATGATCAAGGTCAAAATGAGAGTGATTTGAATGGATGGCTAATATCAATCCCCTTGATCATGGACCGTTATTGGTCAATTGGATGCATTAACGATCTCAGAATTACATGATCTTGGGCTCATTGGATTCGTCTCGTCGAGCCGCTCGATTCGAATATAAGCATGCCATATTTGGAACCATTTGGTAATCCAAATTGTGGTTTGAAACCTTCAACAGCGCTTCAGACCATTGATTTGGACCCATTCAGGCTCGGATTGAGTCGAATTTGGTGTCGTTGGGCTCGTCTTCTCGAGACGTTCAGTTTGATTACAAGTTTGTTGAAATTGGAGTTTGGATGGTCTCTGATTTAACTTTCGATGTTTCCAACTTGATTATGCCTCAAGATTCGTGCCCGATCAAGATAATTTTTTGTGACATATCAGTTGCCTCCCTGTTTTCGGACGTAGAAGTTCCAGAAGTCCGAAAATATATATTTGTACATTCTCCTGAATGTTGATTAGCAATTCAAAATAACAAACATTAGTCATAATTAATTTGTCTAAATTTAAAAATTATTTGTTGATTAGATAAATACTAACTTTGGTATATAAAATTTTTAAAAATAAAGTCATTTTTCAGACTAAAATTATCCATTCATTTTTATCTAAGATTGTATTTATTTTTTTTCAAAATATATGATTTTACATGATATTAATATGTGGATAAAGTGAAAGAAAACTTTGAATTATTTATCTAATACAATATGTTACACTTATTAATACATATTTTTTATGGATTGGCATGCATTGCCGTTGATATTGTTTGGTTCACCTAGATCCAAAGGTAGGCTTCAACATATTATATTGTGTTTTATTAACTTAATGTTATAGCTGTGCATTAATTTTCATGCAAGCCATGAAATCTCCACGATTTACACGCCTTCATAAATTTGAAAATAATTCTAGGAAATTGGATTGATCTTCCATCTACCCAATGCTGTCATGAATTGAATAAAATATTTTTAACAGAATTCAAAGAAATTTATGGAGAATTCTAGAAGACGAAAAATTTTATAAAACTCTTCAGAATTTCTCTCTAATTATTTCACTTAATTTTTGCCTTTTAAAATGCCAAAGCATTTTAATTAATTAATTTATTATTATTAATTTTTAGAATTTTCTAGAAAACCTTTTATCTTCCTTCCTCTACCCTATAAATACCCCTTGGGGATAAGGAGAAAAGCACAATCTCTTGTGCCGGTCCAAGCCCTTCCTTTGGATTGGTAGCTCGGGGATTGTCAGGGGCGATCAAAACCTTACTCTCTTGTGCCGGTCCTAGCATTCCTCTGGATTGGTAGCTCGGGGAGCGTAGGTGGCGATCAAAGCGAACACTGGTTGCGATCAAAGCCTAGTTCTCTTGTGCTGGTCCAAAATTTTTCTTGGATTGGTAGCTCGGTGAATTTTGGTGGTGATCAAAATATTGCCCTCTTGTGTCGGTCCTGACTTGGATTGGTAGCTCGGAGGGCGTTGGTGGTTGTTAGTCCTCAAATTTGGAAACAAATATGGCCGACAATTCCAAATCTAACAATCAACGAAGATCCTTGGATACAGCATCAAAGAGGTCTTCTTCCAAAAATCTGGAGAATACTTCTGGTAATAATATTTAGATTTTCTTCGCTCAAGAGTCTTGATATCTTATTTCAACAAAAACTAAATTTCTTTAGGTGGAGGATTGACGGATGCCTCAAAAATTATTCCTTCTGCTCATGATGGTGATAGGAGGAGATCTAATGATGTCGCATCCATCATTACATCTGATAGCTTGGCAGCAATTCGTAAGAAATTTGACGTGCCAAATGATGTGTTGATTATTGCTCCAAAGAAGATCGATAGGGCACATGCTCCTCCACAAGGATTTGTAGCAGTATATGAGATGATGCTGCGTGCTGGTTTAAGGTTTCCTCTGACACCCGAGTTACTCAAAATTTTCAAAGCATGCGGAGCTGCCTTATTCCAATTTTTATGTAGAGCGATAACAATTATAATGGGCTTGATAGTATTCTTTAGGGAACATGGAGCAACACTAACCATAGAATATTTATCCAAAATGTGTAAATTTACAAGTGATTCTTATGGTCGGGTTTCATGTCGAGCTAATAAGAAATGGTTGGATTTTGTAACAAGGGACCCTTCAAAGAATTGGTGTAACTCATTCTTCTTTGTGAAGAATGAGTGGGGCCTTCCTGAAAAATGGGATAAATTGAAAGAGTTGTCAAGTTCTTTACATATAGGAGAGGAAGATATTTTGAGAATTTTGAATTTTCCCAATACGGAAAGTCTTCAACAGGAACTACACTATATCGGTTGATGTGTGGCAGAGAAAAGACTTTTTAAAGTTGACCTATCTATTCAGGCAGGAAGATCTCATGCAACTCAGTTGAAAAAATCTGAGAAGGTTCGTGTGTTCTGGCTAGCAAAGCGCATCTGGACAACTCCTACTGCTCTTAAGCGTTTAGCAAGTCATCCTTCAGAAGGTCAAAGAGTAACCAATTCCTCCTCCCTAAAGAAGAGAAAAATAAATGATAAAGTAATCCCACCGGGAGATGATGGGGGAGGCAAGGAAGATGCACATTTCCTGATTATCGATACAATTTCTCTTGATTCAGATATTGAAGCTCGATCCTCAAGAATACATGTCCCAGAAGATGTATTGAAGCATATTTGTAGCAGGCGACGATATGCTAATGAAATCGCAAGTTATTTCAATCTCTCTCCCTTTCTATTTTTTTTAAACATAATTAAATTTCTTATTGCAGATGATTCAAAAGATGGATATGGAATCCCGATTTGAATCAATTTTGGATAATTGGAATGATGAATTCATAAAAGTTAAATATTTACAAGGAGAGTATAAACGAAAATTGGACACAAAGATTAAAGAAATATCATCCTTGGATGGCCAATTGACAGAATGTAGAACTGAATTGGCAACAATATCCACCTCTCTTTTCAAAATCGAGAAGCTGACCTTTATCGCCACTAGTTGATTGAGGCTCGTGCAGAGATTAACCAGTAAAAGGAAGCTTTGAAAATGCTTGCACTAGAGAAAAAAGATCTTAAGAAAGAGAACAAGAAGTTGCAAGATCATCTTCACAAAAAATAAACAATCACTTTGGATATTGAAGCCACATCATTGAAGGTCATTGAAGAATTCAAGAAGTCTGCAACTTATCATCGAGAGATTCAAAGTTGTGCTCAAGAGGCTTATGAAAAATTATTTGATATTAAAGCAAAGGATCTGGAACGTCAGAGTCTCGAATAAGGCTTTACCTGTGGTTTCTTAAAAAGTATTCGGTTGATTCACCGTAAGACTGGGGTTGACATTGAAGGGCTTACCCCCAGTCAAGCATCTGAGGATTCTTCTCCAGATTCGGGTGATGACGATATTGAAAGTGAACTGAAAAAGACTCTTTTTAGCGATGATGATGATGTTGATATTGCATAAGATGTTTATTATTGGTTCTTTTTCATCTATCTCTTAGATATATATATATATATATATATATATCCATTTTGTTTTTAAAGATGTATCTTCTGGCTTATAAATTGCTTTTATGAAATATTAAGGTTTTCTTAAGAATTTATGATTCATTTAGTTTAATGGTGAAAAATTTTTATTTATTGATTTGAAATAATTCAGAGACATCTTTTAGAATGTTTAACCTATCCAAAACTGTGTTGTCAAACCTATCCAAAGTTATGTTATCAAAGCATTGAGATACAATGAATATTGTGTTTTTCTCGAATCAATGTTATGCTAATGTTTTATTTTAGGACCACTGTTATTCTCCTATTTAAAGAAGAGGATAAAAATAATAATGATCAAACAAAGTTTTACTATATAAAAGATAGTAAAAAATTTCATGATATTTCATTGAAATAGAAAGGCTACATAATAGTTTAATCAGCAAATAGTTTTATTAATAACTACTGATAATATTTGCGAATATTCCCAATATTCCAAGTATGGGGTAGCATTTTTCCGTCACTATCTTTTAACTTGAATGTTCCAGGTTTGACCATGGATGCCACCATATAAGGACCTTCCCATAATGGTGATAGTATATTACGTTGGGGGCCCTTTCCAGCTGCTTCAAGACTTCGCAGAACTAGATCTCCAACTAAGATGCATCGAGGTTTCACTTTTCGATTGTAGTGGCGAGCTATTCGTTGATGATATGCCGCAATTTTGAGGGACTCCATGTCTCTTGTTTCGAGAAGAAAATCTAAATTATCTCGGAGTTTTTCTTCATTATTGTTAAAGTTAAAAGTCTGAACCCTGAGGCTCGGAACTCCAATATCAACCGGTATGATTGCTTCCGTGCCAAGGCAGAGGTTATATGGAGTTTCTCCTGTTGGAGTTCTAGCAGTAGTGCGGTAAGCCCAAAGAACATTTAGGAGCTCATCAGCCCACTGCCCCCTAGCTTTTTCAAGACGTGTTTTTAACCCTTTAAGCATAGTTCAATTCGTAACCTCCGTACCTCCGTTTGTCCATTTGCTTGAGGATGAGCCACATCTGTATGCACCAGTTGTATATGGAACTCTTTGAAAAATGGTATGAAGATTTTTCAAGTGAATTGGGTTCCATTGTCAGTGATGATTTTTGCCAAAATGCCAAAACGACAAATAATATTCTTCCATACAAATTGTTTTGCATTTGCTTCTGTATTTTTGCAAGTGCTTCGGCCTCCACCCACTTTGTGAAGTAATCCATTGCCAAGACGATAAATTTTCGTTGTCTGGTAGCTATTGGAAAATGTCCCATTATATCGATCCCCCATTAAGCGAAAGACCATGGGCTTTGAAATGACGAAAGTTTAGTGGCTAGTAAATGAGTGAGATTGGAGTGTAATTGACAATTATTACACTTCTGAGTGAACTCCAGTGCATCCTGTTTTATTGTCGGTCAGTAGAATCTTTGTCTCAAAATTTTATTGGCCAACGCTTTTTCTCCAAGATGTTCCCTGCATATACCTGAATGAACTTCTCGCAATGCATAATTGGCCTCTGAAGGTGGAAGGCACTTAAGATATGGCCCGCTGAAGGCTCGTTTATATAATTATCCACCAATGACAGTAAAGTTAGCTGCATGCCTTCGGAGTCGTATTGCAGTTGTTGGATCTTCAGGTAGCACTCCTTGTAAGAAAGATAGTATAGGATCAATTCAAGAAAACTCTTTTGGCTCGTCGATTGATTGTATAACCCATGGTCCTTCGATGCTAGGAAAGTGTGCTTCTTCGATATACTTTCTCTTAAAAAGGTCACCAGTTAGTGATGTAGCAAGTTTCGAAAGAGTATCTGCATGAGTATTTTGTTCCTGAGGTATTTGAATAATTTTAAATTTCTTTATGCGGGTGAGAAGTGACTTCACCATTTCACAATATTATGCTAATTGTGGATTTTGAGCCTCAAATTCTTCTCCTACTTGAGAGACTACGAGTTGTGAGTCTGTATGGACTATTAAATTTTGCACTTCACATTCTATAGCTAGCCTCAGCTCGACAATAAGAGCTTCATATTCAGCGACATTATTAGTTGCAGGAAATTTTAGTCGTAGTCCATATTCAATAGTAGCATGATTATGAGAGATTAATAAAACTCCAGCACCAGCACCAGAACTTCCAGAAACTTCATCAACATATAACATCCAACGATGAGAAGAGGAATGATGAATTAGTGGTTCGTCAGAAATGGGAATAGTGCACTCGACCACAAAATCTGCCAAGACTTGCGATTTGATATCTGGTCTGGGTAGAAAGTGGATGTCGAACTCTCCCAATTCTATTGATCATTTGATTAACCTTCCTGAAGCTTCAGCTTTTTGAAGGATGCTCCATAATGAAAGATTTGTGTAAACCCCAAGTGTATGAGCTTGAAAATATGGTTTTAATTTTCTAGCAGAAAATACTAATGCCAAAGCTGTCTTGTCGGTCAATGGGTAGCGTCCCTCAGTCTTAGAAAAAATTTTACTAACATAGTATATTGGTCGTTTAATAGTATTTTCTTCTCGGACTAGCACTGAGCTTATGGCATTCGAAGAGACAGCCATATATAAATATAACATTTCTCCTTGGATTGGTTTTGATAGAAGAGAGGGCCAAGCCAAATAAGTTTGAAGTTGTTCAAAAGCTGCTTGACATTCATCTGTCCATTGAAATCTCTTATTTCAGACATTTCTTAGTATTTTGAAGAAAGACAAATATTTATCTCCTGAATGGACCAGGAAATAAGATAAGGCAGCTATTCTTTCATTCAAGCGTTGAATTTCTTTTATATTCCTTAGGGGCAGCATCTCTCTCAAAGCTTTGATTTTTTTAGGGTTAGCTTCTATACCCCTATGAGTAACCATGAATCCCAAGAATTTCCTAGATGTTACTCCAAAAGCACATTTTGCAGGATTGAGTCATATGTTGTAATGTCGAAGGAGGCTAAAGCATTGCTCCATATCAAAAATATATTGTTTCCTTTCAAGAGTTTTAACCAACATATCATCTATATATACCTCCATTGAACGGCCTATGAGATCTTTAAAAACCTTATTCATTAGGCGTTGATAAGTTGCCCCAGCATTCTTGAGTCCGAAAGGCATAACCTTATAACAATATAGCATCTTATCAATTTGAAAAGTAGTTGCTTCCTCATCTGCAGGATCCATTCTTATTTGATTATATTCAGAGTATGCATCTATGAAACTTAACATTTAATGTCCAGACGTTGCATCAACTAATTGATCAACACGAGGAAGTGGGAAACAATCCTTTGGGCAAGCCTTATTGGATCTGTGTAATCTACGCACATCCTCCACGCCCCACTAGCTTTTTTAACCATCACAACATTTGCAAGCCAAGTTGGATAATATACTTCTCATATGAATTCAGCTTGCAAAAGTTATCCACTTCTTGCTCTATAGCTTGTTGGCGATCTGGTACAAAATTTATCTTCTTTTGGATGATTGGTTTATATGTAAGATTTATCCTGAGAGAATGCATAATAATCTGCGGGTCAATTCTTAGGCATATCTGCTGAACTCCATGCAAAAATATTTTGATTTGTTCGCAAAAAATCTGTATATTGTATCTTTTATTCATCAGAAAGTAAAGACCTGATCTGCACCATTCTGAGTGTATCTTCTTCTGATATGGAGACAAATTAAATCCTCCACCGGGGAGGCTCTATAAAGGACATCTTCATTTTGTAGATTAGAATTTTTAATACTTAAAGTAATAGACAGATGAGGTTGAGCTTGCCTGAGATAGCAAGATTATGCCTCCTGTTGATTTCCCCGCACTTCTCCAATCCCTGTTGGAGTTGGGAATTTCATCTTCAAATGAGGCACTGAGGCGATAGCTCTAAAAATTGATTGCAAAGGTCGCCCAAAGATAGGAATTTTTATTGCCTCATGTTACCTGACGTAGAGATACATCAGGTAGCCTATAATATATCGCCACGTGCTCTTACTCTTTACCGCGCGGCCCGACGACCCAACCCGAAACAAATATGCGCGGTATTTGCTCGGTATTGCTAGGTACTACTCGGTATTTGCTCGGTACTTGCTCGGTATTGCTCGGTATATTTGCTCGGTACTTGCTCGGTATTGCTCGGTATTTGCTTGGGATCGGAAGTTACAACATTTTAATAGAAAGCAAAAACGGGATCCCGCTCGCTGTGGAGATAACCTTCTCCATTTCGCGTGCTTCTTCGGCTCCACTCATGTGAGTAAGATAAAGCGGCGAGCTCAGTGAGGACAAGAACGGCGCTGCCAGCGATAGCCGGGGCGGCGAGAACGGTGCCGTGGCGCGACCATGCGGATCCGAGAGGGGGTAAAATACGGAAGGATCGGGTGAGGGGATTGCAAAGGATCAGTGATTTAGGAGGCTTCGAATCAGAAGAAGAGGAGGAAGGAGAGGGATCGGCCCAGAGGTAGAGAAGAGAAGATGAGGCGGTAACGGGTGAGAGAGAGGCGAACAGGACAAAGGAAAGAGAGAGACGGAGCCAATACCGAGCAAATACCGAGCAAATACCGAGCAAGTACCGAGCAAATACCAAGTAGTACCTAGCAATACCGAGCAAATACCGCGCATGTTCATTTCGGGTTGGGTCGTCAGGCCGTGTGGTAAAGGGTAAGAGCACGTGGCGATATATTACAGGCTACCTGATGTATCTCTACGTCAGGTAACCTGAGAAAATAAAAATTACAAAGATAGCATTATATGTCAATTCTGCCTTAACAATAACAAATTGAACTGAATGAGTAACTTGTCGAGGAAATTCCCCAAGTGTGACAGGGAGTGTAATTGTTCCTTCCACCCTTACTAGACCATTGTCAAATCCATATAATGGTCCAGCAGCAGGTTGAAGCTTCTCTCTAGCTAATCTCATACTAAGAAAAGTTGAGTAAAATAGGACATCAACAGAACTCCCATTGTCGATTAAGATTCTTTTAACGTTGTAACATGGATCTCCAATACCAGCATTAATGACAAGTGGGTCTTGGTGCGGAATATGAATCCCTTCTAAGTAAGAATCCTCAAATATGATGGAGTGATCAGATCGTGCCTTCTTTAGAGTCGGTTCCTCTGGGCTGGTGAGTAAGACTTGAGAGGATATTAAGGGTACTCCTGTAATAGTTTCAATTTCTCCAACTATCTGGCGGTTTGTATACTGCTGATGCTGCTGCTGTTGATTATGCCCCCCAGCAGGATTAGCCTCATTTTGCATAGGTGGATTTTGAGTGAATTGACAAAGATATCCTTGTTGAATTAGCCTTTCAATTTCTTTCTTCAATTGTTTACAGGCTTTAGTTGTATGTCCGCGGCTTCGATGAAAGTGACAATAATAATCTTGATTTCCAGAATTTGGCTTTAGTGGATGTGGCCATTTTATATTTTGCTCATGTTGTATAGCCATAAGAATATTAACACGAGTTGTATTCAACGGAGTGTATTCCTTTGGCTTGTAATCCCGATTTTGCTGAGGGGGCCGTGGTGGAAGATCTTGATTCCTCTTCTAAGATTTTTGGGCTCCATCTCCAGCTTCGTGGTCATTCTTTCTCTTATTAAAAGGCTATTCAAATTATTTTCAATGAGCATTGATAGCCTCATCGGCAGTAATTTGAGCTTCTACTCTGTGAATTAAGTCATCATAGGAATGAACTGTCTCTCGCATTAATGAAGAGTAAAATAGTCTTTTAAAGATTCTCTTTCATTCTGACGGATTCCAGAGAGATGTGATGAATCTTTAATAATTCTTCAATTGGCAACAAACTGTTCGACAAAGAGTTTTGCAAGATGAGCAAAACTATGGATTGTATTTCTAGGGAGAGTGTAGAACCAGGTGCGAGCTTGACCCTTTAGGGTGGCTTTTAACCATGTGGTCGTGGGTTCAATTCCCACAGACAGCGTCAAACTGTTGCAGACTAGAATATATGCGGCGGTAGAGTGAAAAATATAATGTCTTAACAATATACGTATATCCAGCACACCAACAGATAATTAAGGGAGAGAAGCACTAGAAACTTTTTTACGTGGAAATCTCGAAAAGAGAAAAACCACAGGGACTGGTCAGATGAGAAATTTTCACTATATCTGAATTGGTTACAAAGTTTGATTTGCTAATTTACTTGGAGATGCTGGAATTACAACAAGTTAATAACAGACAAAAATCTAGCGATGATTGATGAACCGACTAAAATAAGGCAGTGGTTGGGAAAAGCTTTAGCGACGGCTCATAAGAAAACTCAGGCGGTGGTTGACAAGAAAACTCTGACGGTGGTCGGCAAGAACCCCGGCGGTGGTCGGCAGGAAGCCTGGCGGTGGTTTGCAGGAACTCCGGTGGTGGTCGGCAGAAACTCTGGTGGTGGTCGGCAGGAACCCCGGCGGTGGTCGGCAGGAGCTACGGCGGTGGTCGGCAGGAACTCCAGCGGTGGTCGGTGGCAAGAGAGCTCCAAAATTCCTCCCTTCTCTTCTCCTCCCCTCTCATGAGAAGAGTGTGGGCTATTTATAGTTTTTTTAGAGTGGCATGGCTTGTAAATATAAAGAGGATCAAGGTCAAAAGGGAGTGATTTGAATGGACGGCTAATATCGATCCCTTTGATCATGAACCGTTTATTGGTCAATTGGATGCCTTAACGATCTCAGAATTACATGATCTTTGGCTCGTTGGATTCGTCTCGTCGAGCCGCTCGATTCGAATATAAGCATGCCATATTTGGAAATTGTTTGGTAATCCAAATTGTGGTTTGAAACCTTCAATAGCGCTTTAGACCCCTTGATTTAGACCCATTCAGGCTCGGATTGAGATGATTTTGGTGTCGTTGGGCTCTTCTTCTCGAGACATTCAGTTCGATTACAAGTTTGTTGAAATTGGAGTTTGGATGGTCTCCAATTTAATTTTCAAAGCTTCCAACTTGATTATGCCTCAAGATTCGTGCCCGATCAAGATAATTTTTGGTGACATATCAAATCTAAACACTTCTAGCTCTCTCTACAAATACTATATAGTCATTAATTCCTAAAGATACTAAGAGTTGTCTATTGACATCATTTAATCCAAATAAAAATCGATAATATTTTTCTAATGCAGTTGTGACTAGCTATGGTGTATATCTTGATAGTGTTGTAAATTTTTTTCATAGTACATCACCAATTTATCTCCTTGCACCAATCTAATAAATTTTCTTGCATATATACCTTCTAGTAGAAATAGAAAATGAACCATTCTCTGAAAAGTTTAACGAAGTGTTCCAAATTGATCAGCATATTAGGAATGTCACCTAACCTGTCCAAACGTTGTCATCTCCACCACCTTTTTAACTTCTCCATCTAATGCAAACGAAATAAGTGGCACCCTCCTCTCATCAGGATATGACATGCTATCCAATATTTTGTTCATACAAAGCAACCTTTTCTCTACCTCAATCAATCTTTCCACTCCCATAAATAGTGGAAGCCTCATATCCTGGAATAGCTTTAGATATTTATCCACTCCAGGTCCAGGATGAGATCTTGATTCTTAAAGAAATGAATCATAATGTCATCATCTGAGTAAAAATATCGGTGTTCACTATCACACCATATTTCAATATACTACATCATCTTGATCCTCCATATACCAAAGATATATACCATACTATCACATCTTTAAATTTCTTATGAATTAGTGGCTCTTTCATTATGATTCATATTTACTAAGATATTAGTATCTCTTATATCACTTTTATCATGACCCAGACCAAAGATGAGAATAGATAGTCAAACATACGTTTTACCAATATATTAAAAGAGCCACTAAAACTTCAAAAAGTAACTATTGGAAATAAATACCTCTAGTGTAGTATTACATCTACGATATACGTTTTCTTTTCTTTCATTAAATTAAATTCTCTAGACAATACTTGTGCATATTTATTAAATGATAGGAGTAAGTTATAAAACAGCTCAATATATATATCATGTTTTTAAATTATAGTAACACCACAAAATTTTGAAACAATATAAATGGCCTTGAATCATAAGGTTATTATATATATATATATATATATATATATATATATATATATATTAGCAATTTCTATACGTAATCAATTATAGAATTCATCATCTAATCAGTACAAATTAAGATACTCTCTTTTGAATTTTCATTTTAAAAATATTTTCCAATTTACGCACATGAATACATTGCATTTCTAGTCAATACCAAAATGGATATACTCCATCAGTCAACATACACCTGCAAACATTTATATATAAATTATTTCATTTGTATTCTCCATATCATTTCATATCCTATAAAAAGTATTATATGATTAATGATAAATGACTGAAATATGATAAAAAATTTATATCAACCAATTCAATATGATTAATTATCTATAATAGAGATAAATCATAAATACTTTGTCATAATAATTAGTGGGCAAATATCAATAATAAATGTTGAATCAGTTTTAGAAGATGCAACACCATTACCATAACCTAAAAATATGAGTACTCACCTCAAGTTTAGAAGACTAGAAGACTTGATGATTCACTTTACTCTTTACTCTAACTACGATACTTTGAAATATATAAATATAATTATGCAAGATAAAAAATATAATTATTATCTAATAATATCTCTCTTTCGTTTTATTTAGCTATTCATGTACCTAACTTTATTTTTCAATACAAATCATCTTTCATAAATTCTCAACTCTTATAAATTTAGTTTAATACTTAGCATAACCTAAGATTTATTCATATCATTTTATTTATATAGCTACCTATTCTTTCTTATATATTCTCTAATTTAAAATATAAATACATAATAATAAATTAATTTTTATTTTTAAATAGATAATTTATCATTCATTGTTTTATTTTACAATTTGATATGAATTCACAATTTACTATTATTATTATCAATTTAAAAAAAATTAAGTTTAAATTATTATTTAAATTTCAACTTAATATTTTCTAGATTAATTTATAATAAACTTCCAATTATCTTCTACTCTTCCCCATTCCTATTAAAACTCTAGTACCAAATTTTTTTCTCATAATAATAAAATAAGATAAATAAATTCATTATAAAGAAAACCCTAACCTTCCCTATGCTTGTTCACTCGCCTTGCTCGTGTTTCCCCTCTTATCACCACAAGCAGAATTAATGTAACATCCCATACGTGGGGTCCCGTCGCATGAAGAAGTCGAAGGAGGCGAGGAAGATGGAGAAGTTAAAGTGGATGAAAGAGCTCTTTTCAGTCACCTAGTATGATGCACCGACACACCTCTTGAAGAGAGAATGCAGTGTCGGACACGGCAGACATGTGTCTGATTAAAATAATGTTTAAATTTAACTCGGCACGTTGGGACACATGTCGGACACAGCTGAAACATGCGTGTTCTAATTTTTTATGATAAAATTATTTTAAATAATTTTTTTTATATTTTTATATTTACTAAATCAAATAAAACATCACATTCGCTCGTATATGTATCAATACAATTATTAAAAGGCATGATTATTAGAGAATAAATCATTTTTTAGAGGCGGTAATGATTATTGAAAACATTTATGCCTACCTGTGTTAGCAATTTTTAGTGACATGGAATAAGAAATTTTTTTTATTATGTCTGAAAGATCTTTATATGCATGCCTTATTGTAATTCTAGTTGATAGGATTTGTTAAAATAGGTGAAAAGTTAGAATGATATAGAAAATATTTAGAATATAAAAGTTTAAAGATTAATAGAATAAAGATTAATATATGATATCCAATGAACTAGAGAATTATAGAAGTAAATAGATATATTCTTTGTGATTTAGATTAGAGGTTAAAGAAATATTATGGGAGAGAACTAGTAGTGAACTAGAGAAATAAATAGATACAAAGAAAAACCAACTTTCATTATATAATATCCGATGAACTATTGCAAATCTTTCTCTTGATGAACCAGAGTTAAAAACAATGATATTCAATGATGATGATATTGAAGATCAAAAACAAACCTCATAAGCTAATCCTAATAGTTGAAGCTTGAATGCTTGATGTTGTAGTAAATGGTTATTTACTTATATTTTTGTGATTGTACTAGATATTTTGTACTAAACATTTTATTTTATATTTAGAGAAACTATCATGCAATTTATTTATTATTGTTTGTCATTTCTAATATGATGTTTCATTAATATCTATAAACTATATAAAAAAAATATAATGTCGTGTCCGCGGAGTACTCGTGTCGTATATTTTCAAAAAAAAAAGTCGTTTCCCATGTCTGTGTCAAGTCGTATCCATATCACCGTGTTCGTGCATTATAGGTCACCTATAGCCGTGAAGTCGAAGAGGATAATTGAAGATGGAGCGAAAGATGAAGAAGATGACTCGTTGGGCGTTGTTTCAGTCGCGAGCTACGTAAAGATGAAGCTGAAGTGTTCCGTCGGTTGGAAGATGAAAGAAGGTGCTTGTCAAGGAGCTTCTATTGTTTGGACTTTGGAGTATAGGGCTCGTCTCTATAAAAGTCAAGAGGAAGGGGGAGAGATCATGCTTTAACAACGAATCGTCGTTTGGAAGAGACTAGTGACGAGCGAGGGATCAAGCAGCGAGCATCAGTTGGTAAAGTAAGAAAATTTATTTTAGTAATTATAAAATTAAATTGTAAATTAAAATTATTAATTTAGAAAAAAATGATAATAATAATAATAATAATAATAATAATAATAATAATAATATCAAGGTTTTGAAAACCGGACCAGACAACGAACCGGAAGAATGAGAGATTCACGGTTCGACAAACCAACCAGATGACGTAATAAATAATAATATTATTAAAATTTATAAAATAAATGAGACATTTTCGTCTAATAACTTTACTCTACATTCCATTTTCATATTAAACTAATCAAATAATATAATCAAATAACATAAATATTGGTAAACTTTCAACAAGCTCAACTTGCAAAAAACAAAGGATTGCGGAGCAAGATGGTTTATCAACAATTTTGTGATGTTTTATCAACAATTTTGGTAAAGTTTCAACAAGCTTAACTTGCACATGAGTAAAGATATTTCTTCTAAGCATATTAGAAAAAAAGTCTAACCTACATCTCACAAATCTATTTCCAAAGTCAAACATGTATCAAGTCAACATAAAATTTATAATTCTAATTGGTTAACACAATTAGTAGAGGAAATCATCTAGCTTAATACAGAAGAACTCTAGCACAAATTTTTTATCACAAAAAATAAACTCTTTCTAGGATTTAGAAGATTATAAAATACTCAAAAGAACACAAATACTATAAACCACAACTTTATATAATAAAATGAGACTCTTACAAACTTTGACTTTCAACAAATCATGACATTACAAAGTTTTGACTTCAAAACAAACAACACTTACAACCGACTCAAACAAGACACCTAAACTTGCTTTTCCTTGAGAAGAATGATACAGATGGAGTGGTACTTGCGGAGAGACGAAAGAGATTAGAAGCCCGAGAAGAAAGAGGAGAAGCTCGCAAGCTTTCCTAGACAAAGAGAGGAAGAAGTGGCATAGCTCGCAAGCTATCCAAGAAAACCCTCAGGTTTCTTTCCAAAAATCATTCACATAACATGCTTAAAACAGCCACAAACAACTCATATTTATAGACAAGAGAGGGGGAACTAAACAGCCCCAAAACTCTTCAAATTCTTAAATAAATGAGGGAAATGAAAAGCCAACATTCAACTCCAGGAAACAAAGCACCAAAGCCACTGATAAGCCCCCCAAAAGCCACAGGAAGTAGCCCAGCCAGGAACCCGAAGAGGCAACCGCAAGAACCAAGGAGGCAGCCGTGGGAACTAAGGTGCTAAGGCATGGGAACCCAAGAGTCATCCACGGGAAACAAATAGAGAAGGGGAAGGAGAAGAGACAAAATTAATGAGCTACTAATAAATTAATAAGTGAACTAAAAACATAGCTCATAATGAGCTAACTCTTAGTTCAATAAATGAACTAAAACCCAGCTCAAAAATTAATGAGCTAGCAAGCTCAAGGGAAGTCAAAATCAAATTTTTTTGGGTTTGATTTGACCCCCCCCCCCCCCCCCCCCTTGTCTACATCAAATAATGAAGCACGTGTTCGGTTGCTCTTTTTTATTGTGATGATGTAGATGAAGGTATGCCGCCATAAGAAGAAAAGAACCAAAGATAATATTTACTCAACTTCTTAAAAGGGTATCAGAATATGATGCAAACCGCTGAAATTGAACTGCACCTCAAATTTATTCTTTCCAAGTGGTTATTATTTTTCCTTCTAAGACAGTATGCACATAATTCACTCTGAAATACTATCAATTAAATTACTCAAATTCTCTCGAAAACAGATAAATTTGCGTCTTTGCGATGTTCTTGACAATATGATGGGGTCTAATGCAGTAAGTTATTTCCAAAACCGAAATATATACCAAGGGAAGATTAAGTAGGTTTATCAGAGTATTTGCTATCCCTATATTATTTTTTATTAAAAAATAGAGTTGACAGATGCTAATAGAAAATATACTGCGAGAAATGCATGGATAGGATGAATTGGACAATAGAAGCGACTAAAATCTTCTCTGAGCTGATAATTTCACAGCTCTTAGAGTGTACCAAAGTCTTTCCAGTTACTTCTGATCTTTCTAGAGGTATGTTGAGAAGGATAGCACAAAAGCATTCAAGATCGATACAACATCTACAAAGGTTCATGATAATCATTAACATCATTAGAAGAGAAAAAGCAGGAACGAAAGCTGTCTTGAATCCAATTATCAAAAATTTGTTAATTCATAAGATCGATAGTTTATAAGTTATAACAGAGAGACACTTTTGCTCTTGCATACCTCAGTTTTTAGCCCATCATATGGATAAGGTTGATGATTGAAAACTTCTGCCCATCTATCAAATTATATAGGTTCAATGCTAGAAAGAGCATTAAAATTATCAAAAATCTCCTGTTTCAATAAATGCCTGCATGGTCGAAAGAGTAGTCGCTTTTTTAAAAATTGAAACTAAAATTTTATCAGAGCTAAACTAAAAATTGAAACTAATGATATAAATATGAACACGGACATAGAGCTTCCCAAAAAAAATACTTTCAATGTATTTATCTTTTATTTTCTAAAATATTATAGAAGATTTCAGTACCAAAATTTATTAGATCCAGATGTTGACCCTCATACTAGTGTCGGGGACGAGTCGACGGCGCAAGGTGAGTTTTAAAAAGAGAAAGAGCTCGAAATCGCGCAAAAACTCACCCGACGCGTATCGACCGAAAACCCTAAATCGCCGAGACGACCTCTGTTCGCGAAACGGACAGCGCCAATGCGTCCGGAGCAACGGAAACAGCTAAGATTGACACACATATTTATGGGGGTCGACGGTCGGCGAAAATTTTAATTTTGGGCGCGCGAATCGAGAAGACGACGTGTGCGAGCGGCAACGCGACGACCAACTCGATGCAATATTAAATAATTTATTTATATTTTTGTGCAATATAATTTTTTTTTTTTTTTTTTGAAAAAAGGAGAGAAAGAGAGGTTTTAAATAAAAAAATGAATTTTCTTTAAATTAAAAAACTCAAAAATACCCAAAATAACCCTCATAACTCCCTCATACACCCTCCCAACCGAACCCTCACGCCACTCTCACGCTCATTTTCACGCCAAGGCCGCCCCTCTTGCGAACTCCCTCTCCTCTCTTGCGATCCAACCGCCGGCCTCCTCCCTCCTCCTCCAAGCAAGGTAAAATTCTTCTCTTCCTCCTCTTTTCTTCTTCCTCCTCCATTCTTCTTCTCCATTTTCTTCTTCTTCTTCCTTCCTTCTTCTTCTCTCCCATTTTTCTTTTTCTTTCTTCTTCCCTCCAAGTTTCCCACCATTTTCTTTCATTTTCTCCCTCTACTCCCTTCTCCTTCCTCTCCTTCATCTTCTTCTTCCTCCTCCAACCTTTTTTCTCAAAACCTACACCAAACCCTAACCCTAATTTTCCATATCTCTACATCCACTCACTAAACCACCCACTACCCTTCACAAAAAACACTTCCCTACATCTCCTACACCCTTCCAACAAAAAAAAAATTTCATCCATAACTTTCTCTCTCTAACCTAGAGAGAGAAAATTTTCTCTCTCTAGAATGAGAGTGAAATCTCTTCATGAATAGCTCCATCTCCACCCCAAACATCTTCCCTCTCCACCATACCTCCCAATTCCTTCTCTAGAGAGAAAAAAATTACACACTCTCTTTCTCTCTCCAAAATTGAGAAGAGAGGGATTTTCTCTCTAAATCGCTCCTCTCACTTCCTTGTACCTCCTAAACCCTCTCTACGCAAATTCCCCTCAAATTCCATCTTTCCCCTCTCTTTCTCTCTCTAGAAAGAGAGTTTCATTCTCTCTTTCTCTCTCCAAAAATTTGAGAAAGAGAGATTTTCTCTCTCTAACTCCACTCCCCTAATCTCCTACACACTCTAAACCCATTCCACAAGAAAAACCCATAAAATCCTCTCTTTCCCTCTTTTTCCCTCTCTTTCTCTCTCTAGAAAGAGAGCTCTCTTCCTTTTCTTTCTCTCTCTAGCTTCTGTTTTAAATAAAAATATGATTAATTAAATTGCATCGCAGGTTCCTACGTCGCCGTCATCCGCCGTCGCCGCCTCGATTGCTGCATACCCAAGGTAAAAATTAGCATTTACATTTCTATGCATGAAATAAAAGTACTCGTGACCGCTTTTCTTAGCGGGCGAGGAATAAACTTAAGTACCCGTGACGCACTGAGCGAGCGGGAAAATTCGTATGCATGAAAATATAAGTACCCGTGACTGTTTTTCTTAGCAGGCGGAAAAATTTGTTATTTATAAAAAAAAATTGTTTAATTAAGTACCCGTCACTGCTTTTAGGCGGGGAAAAATGCTATATTTTAAATCTGCGCTCAAAGACCCCGTGACCGCTTTTCTTAGCAAGCGGGGATTAAAACTGCGGCCGCGGTGTCACTCGACACCTACCGTGACTGCCTTTCTTGGCAGGCGGGAAGGCCTTACACACTCCGAGGCAGCCCCCTACGCGGGGACGACGCCGGAGTGCTGCCAAAACTTTCAACAAAATCCGTGACTTAGAAAAATTCAAAGAAAATCATAATCCACTTAAATGTTCTAAGTTAACCAAAAATAAAATATACGACACCCTAGGCTCCCGACACTGAAAAAACAAATACAAAAAAATATATAAATCAATGTGA
Organism: Dendrobium huoshanense; assembly: GCA_016618105.1. Lineage (NCBI taxonomy): Eukaryota > Viridiplantae > Streptophyta > Magnoliopsida > Asparagales > Orchidaceae > Dendrobium > Dendrobium huoshanense. The sequence continues at coordinate 23,471,433 of CM028352.1, read as the reverse complement.
AATACAACATACAGTGAGTCTTCGAGGGAATTAGTTAGTCGCCAGTAGGTAGGATTCAAACCTCTTCCTCCTAGCACCTGACTCGTACACCCCTAAGTCCCTCACCAAAATCTCCTCACAGAAATAGGATGGGAAGAAATGAGTTGAAATCCCCTCCTATTTATAACATTGATTTTGGATCATTCGCGGGCTCCACCAGCCTAGGATCCTTCGCTAAAGGACGGAGAAGGTACATCTGCGGGCCCATCCACTTAGGATCCTAAGATGCCATTTCGAGGCTCTGGCATCGGATTCCTACAGTATTCACTAGCATATGAAATACGTGCGTAAATACGAAAGTAAATACGGGTTTAAATACAAGTGAATACGGCGGGTAATTATCTTAAAAGAAAGGGGGGCGGTAAAAGTAAAAGTAAAAGTAAAAAGAAAATTTATCTTTCCTACAAAATACTTTTGTGCTCATTGTAAACACATAGGAATTCTCGCACATTCCCGGTAATTTTCTGATTGAACCCCTTGTAATAAAATGTACCCGTCGTATTGCAAGTCACGGGCGCTCTAAGTGGTGTGCGCACCAGCTGTTAAAGTTAGGCAGCTCGTACAGCCCGTGATCATATGTCTTCAAAAAGAAACAAAATAACGCACTTTTATGTGTCACGGGTTGTACGACCCTTAATTAAAATAGGCACATCACCACTGGAAGGTTTGTCCCCTACGACCCAAAGCAGGAGATTCGTTAGTGCACTACAATCTTCTTGCACAAATCATGTAAGTAGTGCACGACAGTCTACCTGTGCGAGGCAGCAAACAATTCAATCCATAAGCTGCTGCAACCCGCCACCGGATCCGCAACACTCGTACTAGCGGACAGAAGGCGTACATAATCTCTCAAATGAAATATTGTGTGCATTCAAATTACAATTACTTGCACAACTAAAATATTTTGAAACCCCCCTACACCTACACTGTAGCTTGTATACACATTGGTACACTAAAGGGAAAAATATAATCTCAACCCGCATGGGCCACGGCGAGCGTGTTATTGGTACACACGTGACGCCTAGGGATGCTGCGCGGGTCAACAAGTGAATTCAAGTCCGAATATGATCCTTCAATACGGATCAATAGAAGTCGACAGGGTTCGGACCATCAAATAAATATACGGTTGTGGGGACCGGTGTATTTATTTTAATACACTCATATTAGGCCTTCAAGGCCTATAATCAATAGAATTCACTCACAGAGGTATAAAGCCTACGAAACCCAATCCTCTGTCGACATCCAGACAGAGTTGACAAGGTTCAAACTACAAATGAAAATGACCCCATACCCCGATGATGGCCGTGTTGAATGCAGATCTCAACCGGAGGGGTTCCCAAATATTTTCAATTGTCTCCCAAAAACACATTCACAACCCAAAACTCCACAAAATCCAAAAATCCCAAAAATCCAAAAATATTTAAAATTTGAAATCTAATTGTCAAACACTTAAAGCAAACTTCATCCACCCTCCGCAACAGTTTGTCGGGGTGGACAAATTTAAATATAACTTCAGCTCACAAAGAGTCGAATGCCTAGTCGAAATTATCACTAGGATTCATCCTCAAACAATCTCCTGCTAATAAGGACGTGGTACGTGTCCTCTGACCGGCGGTTTGTCGCCAAATGGCACCGCAGGATAAACGGTTATGACCCGGGGCCCTCTGAACCGAGTGGTTTTGCCACCAAATGGCACCACGAAATACCGGTTATGGCCAGAGCCAATACGTTCCTTGTTGGCATCAAATCTTTGAGATATGAATCAATAGGATATGATCGATAGGGCACAAAGCCCTCTGTTAGCTAAGGTGGATTCAAATTTGTCCCCTTAGACAAACATCCAACCCCGGTCTACAAGGTCCCCTTGGACGAAGTAACCCATGGCTGCCGACAAGGATCCTTCTATCAGGTTGGGTCGACTACCTCCTCTGACTAAGTAGACCAGGGACCACGATGGCCCGGGACGACGGAACCATGGGATCTTGATCGGGCCCATCATCCATTCCCCCACCATCCGCTTTAAGTGCACGATGGTGAAATTTCTATTTTAAATATCAAATTTTCCAAACTTTTCAAACCTTTCCAAATACCCAAATCCAAACCCAATTTCCAATTTCTAAACCTATGCTGCTACTATATGTCAGATAACACGTATCTCTATACGTATCTGATTGACGACTAGCCTTAATCGAAAGTTCTCTCTCGTTATCGGGAGGGGTAATTAACTATAGGGGCTTGCGCCTATAGGAAACCAGAACTCAGATCATAAAGTCCTCACAAAATGAGGGCGAAATCTCTGGGTAGTGTCTTATCTACAAACTCATCTGCCTTCCAAAATTTACCCCGGAACTTAGTTCGTTAAAACTCCCTCGCCGAATAAGAAAAGCGAGCGGAAGCCGGGGCCGAATTTTTGGAGCCCACACCAGAATATAGTGAAATATCAGGCATAGATTGTGTACGTCAACATGAATGATATGTAACTCATTTGACTATAGCCTCAGCTTGAATCACATGCACAGATTGGCATGTAACGCATTAGGATCAAGGGAAAACCCAAATAGCTTCCGTTGTACTGAACTGTTCTTCCACCCTTGAATCTACCAGTGGGAGACAGGGAATCAGAAAAAAGAATGCAAAGTGAATGGGAGCATATGAAGATAAATTTTATAAATAGTTACAAAAATATTTTATATTATCAAATTAAATATTTAAAAAATTATTTTTGGCCATAGTTGCTGAAGCATTTAGAGACTGGATGTGAGTTGGCAAGTAACGAGATTCCTTAGCATCAGTTGCTGAGCGCGCTAGCGACTTATTTAGTGTTAGTTGTTGGGTATTTCAGCAACTTGGGTGGATTTTTTTTTAAGAAAGCTGCACTATCACTTGCATGAGAGTCACGGGTGAGGTTTCACGAAAGAATCACTGGTCAAGATTAGAAATTTTTTGAATGAGAAGCTCTCCATCTCGGATCTCACCACCCTGAGTTCATCGCTATTGGTTTCTGGATTTCAACAACGGATTTTGCCATAGAATCACGATGAACAATCCTGCTTTGGCATCTTTTTCCATTTCAGCATTTCAAGATTTCGAAATTGTACTTCATAACCGGATCTCACTCACCCTAAGTTGTTATCATCTCCCAGCCGAAGTTCCTCATCTTAGATGAGACTCTGGCGGCCTCTTGAGACTCAGACAGCTCTTGAGTATTGTAAGTTTTTTTTAGAATATATTAAAGGATTTAGAAATAAATTATTTTGTAAAGTAAAAAAAAAAATCTAGCAAATATTTACGTTCAGTAATAATTAAGAGGTGATTATCTTTTTTTATTAAATGTTTAAGTTTAGTAGTAATTATCAGTTCAATAACTTTTAGCATTTTGACTTGATTAAATAATGAAAAAAATATGATTATATAATGCTAAAATGATTTTGAAATTAGAAAAACATCTTAATAATTTGAATAGCATTATGAGTTGCACAGTAGATATGAATTTCAAATATGATTATATATCAAAAATTGCTAGCGAAAAAGATCTGATTAATCTATTTTAAATTATCAATTCTCAACTTTTTAAATTATAGTGATTTAGATTAAGAGCATATAATGTTGGGGGCTCCGAAAATTCATGCCCCAGTCTCTTCGTAGACCCTTTTATTTTCTTCTGATCATCTAGGAGAGTTTTAACGCTCAAGTTCAAAGACAAATTTTTAGAATGCATATTGGGTTTTTAATAGGACATTACCCAGGGATTTCGCCCTTATTTTGTGAGAACTTTATAATCTGAGTTCATGTTTCCAATAAGCGCAAATCCCTATAGTTAATTACCCCTCTCGATAGTGAGAGAGAACTTTCGATTAAGGATATTAGTCAAACGAATATGTAGTATCCAGCATATAGCAACAGCATGGTTAGGTATTTGAATTTTAATATCTAAAATTGGAAATTTGCCATTCTGCACTTAAAGTTGATGATGGGGGAGTGATAATGGACCCGATCATATGCATGCATGAGTTATTACTTGTGTTCAAACACAAGGTGGTTTGACAAAGTATTTTCCAATTTCAATTGGATTGCATCATGGATTACCTTTAAGCCCATATTTTTTTCTTTAGTCTTTGGATGTTCTTAATATACATCTACAAGAGGATGTACCCTGGTGTATGCTTTCTGCTGATGATTTTTTTTTCACAAGACTAAAGAGAGAGTTGAAAGAAAACTTGAATTATAGAGGTCAACCTTAGAGTATAAATATTTTCGTTTGAGTAGATCTAAAATCAAATATATAGAGTGCAATTTTAATAGCAATAGATCTAGCGGAGGATTGTGACTTTGGGAGATAAATTCATTAATGAGAGTATATATTTTAGATATCTTGTGTCTGTTGTTCAAAGTGATGGTGAAATAGATGAGGGTATTATTAGTATAATTACAATTAGATGGTTGAAGTGGAGAAATGCATTGTGCTTGTTGTATGATAGAAAAGTTCCCCCAAAATTATATATATATATATATATATATATATATATATATATATATATATATATATATATATATATATATATATATAAGATGGTGGTGAGACCTGTAATGTTTTATGGCACAAAATGTTGGCCATTAATAGAGAAGCATAAAATTAAGTTCAGTGTTGCAGAGATGAGGATGCTCAGGTGGATGAGTAGCTTCACTCTTAGCGATAGAATGCATAATGTATATACATGAAAAGGGAGTAGCTCCAGTGGCAGATAAGATTAGAGAGAGTCGCGTTAGATGGTTTGAACACAAAAAGTCTGCCTTCCGAAGACTTGGTTAGGAGAGTAGATGTATTGGATTTGACCCATATTAAGAAAGGTAGAGATAGACCTAAAAAGACTTCTTTAAAAAAAAATATTAGAAATTATTTCTTTTATTAAATTTAAATGAGAATTTGACTCTTAATATGACACAAAGGAGAAAAAATGTTTATATAGCCAACACCATGGCATGGGAGAAAGGCTTGATGTTATTGTTGTTGTAAAATAATTTCTATCTCAATCATCTAAAATTTTCCAAAAAAAAAAAAAAAATCTTATAATGCTCACGAGGAGGTGCCGAAGACTCATTGAAGATGGGAAATTTCAGCTTGGGGATGATAAAAGCTTAGACCTAGCGGGATCCAATGGCGACGAATGGTATCAAAATTTGGAAAGATTATAGTGGAAAAAGATGACAAAGCGGGATCCGTTGGAAAGATCCGGAAGCGAAGTCTGTTGTCGAAATCTGAAAACCAACAGGGAAGAACTCAAGCAATTAGATCCGAGATAGAGAGCTTCTAATTTTCAAAATTTCTAATCTAGATCTTTGAATGTCACGTGAAACCTCACCTATGACTCTCGTGCAGGTAATAATGCAGCTTTTCTTTAAAAACACACACACACCCTTCCCTGAAATGCCCAGCAACAAATACCGAATCAGTCTCTAGCAAGCTCAGCAACTCACACTAAGGAACCATATCACCTGACAGCTCGCATCTAGTCACTGATGGCTTCAGCAACTATTGCCAAAAATAATTTTTTTAATATTAAACTCATTAATATAAATTATTACCATAATTATTTGTAAAATTTCTCCTCAAATAAAGTTCAACTTTTTAATCGGTTGCTTTAAAAAAATAAATAAACAGCTAGTTATCTGACTTTAATGTAATTATTATTCCACAGCTTTTTTAGAATAAGTTATGGAAATGCAAAAGTTGCATTAGGACAACAATGTTGATGATGAAGAATATGAAAGCTGTTGGAATAGCAGTGCACTTTGATTACTAAACACCATAATCTTATCTCTGTTTCATGGAACTAAAGCACCAAAAGAACATAGAACAAAACATAAGTTCGTTCAATTTACACACCAAGAATAAAGTAAATAAATGTTAAGCATATAAATTACCAGAGAAAAACAGCAGGACACATATTACCTCAAACAATAGTCCAGAACTTTTTCCTGCATATTAAGACCGGCTCCATTTTCTTATCCTCATTTTCTAGCATATGCAAGCTGACATCCCACAGGAACTTAGGAGCAATGCCTTTTATTCTCAACACAAGTGAATCTTCGTCTCGAATAATGATATAGCCCTACAAAAGTAAGTCCTCTCAGAAACTTATCCACTGACTCTCTAAACAATGTATTTTAAATTTGTGGCTTTGTGCAGATAAAATTAATACTACATTAGAATTAAAATCATCACTTTGAATAAGAATAAAAAGTCATCACAAATAATCCTCATATCCACATTAACGGAAAGAAATTTCGATTAATAAAAATAATCAAGCAATTGCTCATGCAGCTTTTGGAGATTGCTAGCATCATATATGAGGGATAGAGCAAAGGGTGAGATAGAGTTCTGCGGACTGCGGAGCAAGTCGTCCATCTTAAACCCTAGTCATGAGTCATTGAATTGTCAGTTCAGTCATTATTTTTTAATGCGTCATGTTTAATTCATTGTCAAAGAGATATTTTTCCATTTAGAAAAAATTATGATTTTTTTCACATAATTAGAGTAGTTCTATATTTTTTAATATGGCCTATAATTATAAATAATGTCTACGGCCATGTAATTCAAATGGTTGAGAATGGAATTAAAAAAAAAAAAATCTTGTACCCCAGGTTGGAAATAATTCATCTCCCTCATTTCTAGTTGTGAAGCCATTCTTTCATTTTCTCAGCCTGTCTCGTTTTGAAGCTTTTATTTATCTCCTCTCAACTTTATCTTCCCTTTATTCCCTCAATATTTCACTTGAATTCTCTACTCATTCTACCAGCTTGCCATTTATTGTTACTGAAACCAAGTTAGCCGGGCCCTGGTATTGCCATTTCTAATATCTTGATGGCTACTATTCAACACAGCCTTCATTGCTACCCCACACCTTGCAGACCTAATTGATATAGCATTCATCGCTATCATCATTGTCACAATGTCTTAGGCTAATTCCTTCCAAAGTTTTGACCAAATAGAGGACTCTATGGTGCACCAAGGGACTTGTTAAATCTACCATTCTGTGACTAATTAGCAAGCTGAGAATGACAGATCAATATTCTCCAGCTTGAGGAGGTGTCAAAATCTGAGTCGTCTCTAGCCACTAGATCCCACGGTAAGATGTGAATCCATGGGAGGCTCACCTGGATCACATCAATCTCCTTCTATATTTGGGTGACTGATTTAGGAAGGATTATATTGAGGCAATTATGCATAATTTTGTAGTTATTGTTTCTTTATTAAGATATCTTGTATAGATCTGTAAAATAGGGATAATTTTATATAATAATGTGAAGCATATTTTTCCCTCTTAAATTCTATGAATTCTAACAATTACAGAAAAAAGTTCGAAAACGCAGAACCTGAGGACGGATGATACGATCCATCTCCATAAGAATATCTTCTATTGAGCAACTTCTCTCACCAGATTGATAGTGAGACAAAAGATGATATGCATGCAACAAATCATATGTCCGGGGGTAGGTAGAGAAAGGGTTACACCTGTAAAAGGAGGCAAACCGTAAATAACATAGCATATCTTACAAAAGGCATCATATTATGTTTGTGACCTAGCAGATAAATCAACAGAATAATAATTAATTTTCTGAATAACAAAATGACAGCATCCCACCAATCATGAAAAGCACCAATTAATCCACGGTCATATATAGCAGAAAGCGTATTACTCATAGTTGCTGGTACAATATTCATCACCCAAATAGGTAGGTTACTCAGTGCCACAGAAAATCCACCATAATAAGCATTCATATCCATAACATTCCTGATATCCACCGTGTTGATGCCAATCAGTTTCCAATACTGACTGACTTGCTCTTTCCAGAATTTTGTGTTAAGTTCGTACATTTCTGGAGAAACCCCTGTTCAAGAGTATGACATCATGCAAATTTAGCATCTAAATTGAAAAATGTACGTCAAAGAAAAACTTGATAATTAAATTTCTCTAATTCCAAAAGTGGCATCCAGCAGACAACTGCAAATGATAATAGAAGGCATAATTTCCAGTAATACAAAGCTTCAGGTTAATAATAGAAAAAAAATCATAGAGGAAGAGCATAACTGTTGGGGATGCAAGTAAAACACCGCCATGAAACAAACAAGAAAAATAGAAATGCAACAGAAAATAAAGGACATCAGGATTTAACATGGAAAAATCCAAAATCCAGAAGAACCACGGAGCCACGTCACACCAAGAAATTCATTATGAAAATTAAGAGAAATAATTACATAACTCTCTTCTCACACACTCTCTCATTAGTTATCTTATCTCGTACATTGTTCTCCCACACAAAACACAAGAGAAAGTCAAATTAATAACACCAAGAGACACCATCATTCAGAAAAATGAGAAAGAAAACTATACAGTATGCCTCGAAGCGCTACGGCACCAGCTTGGAGCACTGTGGCGCTCAAGCCTTTGTCATCATGCAACTACGGTGCTCAAACCTGTTACACTGGGGCACAACACAACCCTGCGACACCCAATCTAAAGCGTTGCGACGCTATGCTCTATGTTATTTCTCCCAGCAAACTTTGTAGCACCGACGTGCTGAGAAACACAGCACCGGGCCATAGAGTACACAGCGCCGAGATAGTACACAATGTCAGGGTGTTGCACGAAAAAAAAAAATTTGATGCAAAGCGCCTGAACCCAAGCAGCAGGATACCCTAAACTGAGGTTAGAAGTCAAGACGAAGGTTGGAAAGAGCTCGCAAGATTTTCATAGAAGTAGAAGAAGAAGTGGAACAAAGCTCTCAAGCTTTTTCCAATAAAAACCTCTCAGGTTTTATCTCCAAAAATAACTCACATATATTCTCTAAAACATTCCAAAACAACTCCTATTTATAGACATAAGAGGGGAATACAAACAGCCAAAAGTTCCCAAATTCCCATATAGAAATGAAAGGTCAAGAGCCTTCCCCGCTGAAATCCCAAGAGCCACATCAAAATTCCAATGAATAAAGCCACGAAACCAGCCAGGAACAAGCACAAGCCACGGTTTCAGCACAGGAACCAGGAACAGGAGGAAATTCAGGAAATCAATTCTCGGTCAAAAAAGAGGTGCCAGAGCAGTAAAGTAGACAGCCACCCGAAGAAGCAGCAACAAACCCGAAGAGAGCAGCAGCCCTGAGAGAAAAATCCAGAGAAGAAAAGCTGCAACAACTCCAATTCAAGAAGAATGTGAAAGATCAAGTTCCACCCACTAAATCTTGCTCCCAACATTAATTTTATAACTAAACATCAGCTCATAATGAGCTACTCCTCCACTAGATATTAATGAGCTGGCACTACTAATGTTTCAACTACTTAAGCTCAAACCGAAACAGCCAATGCCCTCATGAAACCAGCAAACATCCAAAGGACAAAATGGAGATGAAAGGACAAGATAATGAAGAGTAAGGAGAGGGGGAAGATGAAAAGACACAAGGCAAGAAATTAAAAGAAAAACTCAACTTGTGTTGACCCCCCCTTTGTCTACATCATATAGAAACATGAAATGTAATGTAAAGAGCTTCATAAAGATCATGTACATAGATAGGTTATAATATTATCACCAATACAATTAGGGAAATAAAGAAGAACCCATATGAAGGCAAAATGATACTCAAATTAAGATATTTATGATGGCCTGTATATGCCAGACAACAACGGTTACCCTTATTAAGGAAAAAGGGTCATCAACATATGCTTTCAAGCTTATAATAGCAAATAAACTACTGCATACATAATATATTTAAAACTGAAATAACTTTATTTGTAACCAATACAAGAAATTAGGTGAAGATAAATTTAACCCAATGATACCTGTGCACACTTTTAATGAAATATGATTAATTCTTGAAACTCTAATGTGCTGCTAAAAGTGTTGTTTCTAATCAAATATTTCTTTACAAGTAAATCAGATGTAATTCAAGTATTTTTTAGTTGAGGATTTCAGATAACACATTAGACTAATATATATGAGTATAAATTAATTTTTTAATATTTAGATTATATATTAAAATTATTTATCTTGCTGAATTTTT